>JAJEJO010004699.1:67862-83088 GCA_020662805.1 Glaucomys volans | reverse complement strand
GGGGGGGGGGGGGGGGGGGGTTGCGGAGATTGGAGAGTCAAGGTCAGAGGCTCCGCCAAGGTTTCCAGGGCCCAGACCCCGCCTCCGCACCGCTCTGCACCCATGCCTGGACTCCAGACTAGACAACTGCTTTCCGCTCCGCGAATCAACATTTCTCTTCCTTGTGCACACAGTTTGTCTGTCCCCCTGGACCCCGACCTCCACGCAGTGGAGAAGGTGCCGCAGAGCCCGCCAGGGCCACAGACTCCTCCGCGCGCCTACGGCCGTGGAGTGAACGGATGAACGAGCAAACACAGAAAGTGCGGTCCCCGGCCCTGCCCGCGCCCCACAGAGCCCTTCTTAGAGCCCCGACGGCGACCGGCCACGTCCCCCAGCAGCTCTGCCCCGGGAGAACAGCCCCGATCCCGCCCGCTCACCCCGCGGCTCCCGCGGAGCAGAGGCGCTGCCGCGGCGGGGCTCCACGCCGCCATGCCGGGCTGCCGCGGCCCGCAGCCTGAGATCGCTGTGCCGTTGGAGAGGTGCAGAGCCAGGGCCGAAACCTGTCGCCGTGGGCGAGGCCGCCCCCTGCCGCCCGGAGGCCGCGGTCCCGCCCGGCCCCACCCCGACCGCGGGACTCGGCGTCCCGAACCGTGGCACCCGCCCACTTCGGGCCCCGCCTCGGGCTTGCTAGCGCCGCGCTTCTCTGGCCTCCGCTGGCCTACTTCAGGACAGGGGCTTGGCCACGTCAAAATCCCCTTCCTCCGCGGCTAGAAACACAAAGGTTCTGGGAGCGAAGTACGGCCTTTCCTCACGGGAATACCCGTGGTTCCCTGGCGGAACTTCTATCCAGCTCCCCATCACTACAGCCTGGCTGGCTTCTGACCTGAGGAACTCGGGTTTCTCTCCAGGTAGGGCAACTAGTGTAAGGATGTAAACAAGGGACGCGTTTTCTGATTTGCGTTTTAGAGAGATCACTTTGGCTTCTGTGAGGAAGGGGGACTGTAAGGGACCGAAATTGGAGACAAGGACAGAAGTTCCTAGGCACTGCAATGTCCAGGTGAGATAAGGGGCCTGAAGTAATTCAGTGGCAGGAGGGATGGGTGAAGTGAAATGAAGCACTTGGGAGGTGAATGGAAGAGAGTGACTGGATATTGCAAATGAGGGAGGAAAGGCCTGGGATGACTCCTAAATAGACCGTGAAAAAGATGAAAGAGGGTTAGGTGAGGGCCTAAGTTTAAGGGGCTGCTGGACACTGCTTACCAGAGGCACAAGTTGGACACACACACCCTGAGTCTTGTAAGCAGAGGCAATGGGTCAGCAAGCCTGCCTGGCTGTGGAGCACTGTCAGATAAGTCAAAGCCCAAATACAACCAAGCCCCTTCCCTCCAGGTGTATTTGCAGTATGTGGTCTAGGGCTGCCCTGCAGGATTCATCAGCTTTTTACCATTGCACTCTGGCCTATGTAATCAATACCTCCAGTGTTGTACCTGCACAGATTGGACCCACATTTGTTCTTTATAAATAAGCTCATTCATTCCGATATTGAGCGACTCCTATGTACGTGCCTTCATCATTTCTCCTTTGGATTACTGTTAGTGGACACACTTTTTACTTGGTTCCTTAAAAGTTATGATTAGTATGATCAGGGATAATTTGTTGACTTTTAAATTTTCTTCACTGATGTCAATGATACTTTAAAACTGTCAAAACAACTTTTCCTGCAATGTAGTGGTGAACCACTGTTATTCAAACCACATGGTACAGATGAGGCCCACTCAGTCCCAGCTCTAGGAATGAACACATGATCCAACTCAGACTGACTAGATGGGGATTGGCTTAGGGTTGATCACATGATCTCAGCCAGACCAATGAGAGCTGACCTTACATAGAACTAAAATGCTCTTTTTTAACTGTGTTGCAAGCTGGTAGAAAGCCTGGAGCTGCTGGCAACCATCTGGGCAGAACTATTTTACAAATGAAGCAGACCCAGAAGAAAGCAGAGCTAAGAGGAGACAGATGTTTGTGCTTGTGCAACTGGAAGCCAGCGTTGCTGGAAATAAGTATTGAATGTTTGAGTTTGTCACTTCTAACCAAGCGATTCAGATTAAGCTCACAAATTTGTATTTGCATTTGTAGAACTCCTCCTTTGTTGAAAGTGTTATTCCAACTTTCTTCCCCATAATGCAACGATTACTCACATTATTCTGCAACTTTTGAATTATTGGCTCTGCCCCACCCTGCTTCCCATACCCTCAATTTCCACATGTCTATCACACATCTGTGGCAGGGGACACTGACATCTAGTGGCCAGCGATTATGGCACAGGCTGTAGTGCCCATAGGTAAGAAGAGACATTACCCAGGGTATTCACTGAGAAGGCCCAAGGCATTGGTTTCTGGTTTCTGGTTTGGACTTGGTTTCTGATTGTGAAGTTTTGAATTCTGACTCTGGCTCTCCCAAAGGTTATTTGAATTTAATCTACTCTCTTTTTATGAAGTTTGGAATAGCTTTGAAACACTTGCCATTAGAAAACCTTACAAACATCATTTTTGTATTTGCTTATAAGTTTACTGAAATGTTAGGGAAAAAAGTCAAAACTGATTACCCACATCTTATAAAAAACTAGTATTAACCCGGTGGAGTTACACCATGGTCTTTGGGGCGGGGGGGGAGGGCCTCGAAGGGTACCGGGGATTGAACTCAGGGGCACTCCACCATTGAGCCACATCCCCAGCCCTATTTTGTATTTTATTGAGAGACAGGATCTCACTGAGTTGCTTACGGCCTCGCTAAGTTGCTAAGGCTGGCTTTGAACTCATGACCCTCCTGCCTCAGCCTCCTGAGCACTGGGATTATAGGCGAGTGCCACTGGGCCTGGCACATCATTGACTTTTTAACTCTACTCAAAAGTAAAAAAAAAAAAAAAATTTTTCACTGCTGTAGACCCCAAACCATCCCCCAAATTTTTCTGAACTACACAAATGTTTCTCCAACAATTAAAAAAATTGGCTGCTTGGGGTGGGGAGTGTTTTAAAGATATACATTGAGTACTCAACTTCAAGGTACTCTTCTTCCCAGTCTTAAACCCAGGAATGTACAAAAGAGGTGCAGGGCTTAGTTAGCTTGGTAGGAAGGAGACTACTTTTTGTCAGGATGGGTTTCAGTCACTATATGCATTGGCAATCTGTTTCTTGGGGTTGGGGTAGGTCCTGATACTTTAAGACACTTCATTTTATTTAAGAACTCTTCTTTAAATGCTAAGGAAATGTTTTAGCTATTAAATGATATACAATGGTAGTCACCTTCAAAATTTAAGCTGTACTCAAAATCCACAGAACCTTCAAAAATCAAGTTTCTATTTTTAAAACAGAAGTGGGTTGAGACACATACTTTATATCAGTCTTTTCTCACTTTCAATATATTTTATTCTGATGAAGTTACAAAAGTAGATACAAAATACTTTTTTAAAAGTACAGTTAACTGACTTAGAAAAATAGATAAAGCCCCTAAAGGTTTAAAAATACAACATAAATTTTTATGTAAAGAACATTTTAAAATATTTTAGATGGTACGCAAGACTAACTTATGCAAACTACTTTCAATGTAGACCAAACATAGAATATTGCTCTATAACAAGTCTATAGCACACTGGTAATCCATCTGGATTTACAGAACACTTGTTTGGAACAGAATCTAATAATGAAAAGAAAACCCAAGTGAATTTCAGTGCAGTTGCTTCAATTAAATGTGCTACCACATGTAATATCATCCCCCTCTTACAGCCTGAAATATCAAAACTGAATGCAAAAATAGGAAGACCAAAGATTATTTTTCCTCTTTGCCAGAACTCTATAGTAGTAGAAACCAAGTCCACTTAGTGAACTGATCTCAGGAGGGAAATATTGTGTCTGTTGAAGCTGCTCAGTGTCTGGCATCTAGATCAGCATTTTTCTGGCCAGCGTTCCATACTGACAGAAGATAACTTCCTATCATGAGGCAGAAGTAACTTCAGCATCATTATTGGGGCTACTTAGGAACACATTTCGAGGACTGGCACTCTTTGGGCCTGATCTGTTTAACTTCTGAGGTGATAATGACATCATGTTTCTGAAGCTCTATTTATGGTATGGATTTGCTGCTCAGAGAGAAACTATCCTCATGGAACCTTCACAAGGTTTGCAAGAGTTACTATCACTTGGCAAAAGTTACTATCACCAAGAGGACTGTCCCTTTTGCCTCTACACTATGAGAAAAACTTTACCTTTGTTATTAAAATCATGGTGAATACATATTTGCATTTTCCAGTAAACAGCCACAAAAGCTAGAGCTCTGCATGTCTAAGATGAAGGCTGCTAGCTGGCAGCCAGCCCCATAAAGTCAATTTATTTATGCAAGTCTGAAGGAGAATAAAGGAGACAACTGGCTGTCAATATAAAAACTGTAGTACAAGGTATTTTGAATATTTAAAAATCTATACATCATTATCCAAGTTTTTTTAAAGGCCTGAAAATTAAAGCACCACAGGATTAGCTGCATAATTTAGCAAGCACTCCCCACCCCATGATTGTAATCACATATGAGGAGCAGAGATGTAGAACAGGGAGACCCTCAACATGAATAGGTAAAATAAAAAGTGAGATCAAGACCAAGGATTTCTTCAAAACTTGTCAAATAGTGGCCCTCTAGCCATGTCAGGAAGGCACCATCCATTTCCCATCGTTTCCCCTTCCTCCAATTCTCCTGCCATCAGAAGTCAACAAATAATGTAATATTTAGGTGCACTGCTGGTTGAGCCAAACTGGCTTGGGAACCTGGTAATGTTTTCATTAAAAAGAAAAAGAAAACAAAACTACATTCTAAATCTCAAATTACCAACAATTTTAAAATTTACACCCCATTAATAAGCTGCCTTTACTACTGTCCTACCATGTGACCATCTTTTGTTTGTTCTGGGGCTTAGTCATGAAAAGAGAATTTCTATGACTGAAAATAATGGAGAGAAGTGAAAAACCTTTTGAGGATATTTGAAAGATTAAGACATTATGATGAAAATATAACCCTAATTGAGATATAATTTCATTCCGTGTGGACTTAAAAAAATTAAAGCCACTGGACACTATGATGCGCATGCCTGTAATCCCAGTTACTTGAGAGACTGCAGCTAAAGAATTGCAAGTCACAGGCTAGACTTGTCAACTTCGTGAGACCCTGTCTTGAATAAAGTTTAAAAAAAGGCTTGGGATGTAGCTTAGGTGTAGAGTGCTTGCCTAGCATGTGGAAGGCCCTGGGCTTAAACCCTGGTACCACAAGAAATAAAAAGTCCACAGGGTTGGAAGTTGAGAGGCAATTATGTTCTAGGTGGGATTCAGAAACCTACTCTCTTGTTTGCAATAATCAGAGTAAATGTATGCAGTGACTGACATTTGGACCTTTGGATACATTTAAAATACAGATTATAGAATGTTTTACAGAGGGCTTTCTTTTTTTTTATGATTACCCTACTCTTGAATTCCTCAAACTGATGTATGGTTTCAGCCTAAGTTAGATGAAATAATGTCTTTTAAAATTCTGTGTATGTTTAAGAATTTATTGAAATTGAGTTATTTAAAAAAAAAAACCTCATCAAATCAAAGCCATCAAGGAGTCTGGTGAGTACTCTGCAAAATCCAAAGCCCTGCAACACAAAATGATGATGAACAAAAGCTTTGCCAATCTTCAAAGAATCAAATGAAAAACAGGCATTTTTTTCACTAAATGTGAAGATTCTTTTATCCAAATAGAAAGAAGAATTTCAAGTTTTGATACAAACAGGAAAAAACCCCTGTGGGCACTCAATCCATCCTTTGAGTAATTAACTGAATGATATAAAGTTATTTTCCTTTTTTATAAACCTATTTTCCCATTATGTCAACTTTAAACACATACTTTCTGTCAAGTATAGGTAGCAGACCGCCTTTAGCTGTGTTATTAAATGTATGCACCTTCAAGGTGTTTTTATTGTGATTGTAAATTTTGTTCTTACTGGGAAAAAGTTTGTGCATTTCTATCCTACTCTTAAAAACAGAGAAATAACAATAAAATACTCTACTTTTTTCCACTCTCTGACCCAGAACTGCAAGGCCTCTGAAAAACAACATGAATGAAAATAGTGGCTTTGAGACCTAAGTTCGTCATAATTTTTTGGAAACTTTTTTTCTTAGTCAAAAGCTATATATTAAATTGATTTGAAAGAAGCACTTCAAAATAAAAACCTTATAAGACCATCCTTAGAATGTAAAAAAAAAAAATTATCTCTGATACACACACATTCCTAATAATTTAGATAAATGTGAATACAATCCCAAATAAAGATTAAAAAATAAAGTCACTTTAAAAATAACTTTGGTTACTCCCATTTCACATATGCCATAAGAGATTTAAACTGTGATCATGGATTTTGAAAAAAATATATATTCTTATCTATAAAAACACTAGCATTCCAACTTGAAACTAAAGATTATCCAAAGTGACACAAAAGTTCTAAATGTTAAAGAAACTTAAAAATAACTTTTCTTTTATAAAATAAAAGCAGAATAAAACTGATCTGATTGTGTTATTAGGAAATTTGTTCTGGAAAATTATTAATAAGTTATTGGTAAAAACTCTCACTATCTGTTATGCTGTCAATTGAAACAGACTCAATCATTTTGCTGAGTAAAATAAGAAAAATACTAAAAAACTACAGGCTAGTCATTACGTGTTACAAACAAGTATGACTCTGACAATAATGGGAATGGTCCCATAGTCCCTCTGATTTTGCTATGTCCTTAAGATCTCACTCTGAAACTATAGGCCCACCTACCTTTGGGACAATTTTATTTGTAGACACAGAAAATAGGTATCTTTTTATCTTGTTTTCTTAAAGTCTGTATCACTCGTCTATAACAGATAACAATGAAATAACTCTAGCAGTAGATGAAGCAAGAGTAACTTTGTTTTGAAGAACATTTATCTGTCTTTCGAGCCAAGCTTCTCAATTAATTCCTGAAGAGGTGCCAACTCACGCCTATCAATCAGATTAAACTCCTGAAAAGAGAAGAAAAATAAAGTTTAAAAATGGACCTAAATTAAAACACTTTAATTTTTTCCTTTTTAAAGAAAAGACTCCCAACCCTAGTTTTCTGAAATTCAAAAGAATGATCAAATGACCTCTATGAACATTTTAAAGCAATTATTTTTACTCTTTTTTAAAAAATACTAATGTTTCTTGAGTATGGGGGAGGGGATAAGCTAAAACCCACAAGTGTGATATTGTGATATATACTGGTCTTCCTCACGGTTGTTTTCCTAACATACAGCTCCTAACATACTTGGAATCTTCAGAGTGGCAAGAGTGTCTGTTCCATGCTAATGAGATGACTGGTGGCTGGAAGCCCATGGAGAGCATCATGATGGGGCTGCTTACCAAAAAGACCAAGGCGTGATTATTGTGTTTTGGGATGTTCAGCCCACCCAACTCTGGAGAGAAAAGAGCAACTAAAGAATGAGTTAATCACCAGTGGCTAATGATGTAATTAACTATGGCCAAGTAATGCAGTCCCCATAAAAACCCAAAAGGACAAGATTCTGAGAGCTTCTAGATAGTAGGTGAAAACGTGGAGGTTTCTGGAGGATGTTATGCCTAGAGAGGGTATGGTATTGAAGTGCCATATCCCTTTGACAATGGCCACCTCTGGTCTCACACTTTGCCTTTCTTCTGTCTGGCTGTTCACTTGTATCCCTCAAAATATCCTTCATAATAAAATAATAAAGGTGTTCCCCTGAGTTCTGTGAGCAACTCCTGCAAATTAATCAAACTCAAGGAGGGCGTCCTGGGAACCCTGATTTGTAGTTGCTCTATCAGAAATGACACACAGCCCCCTCCTTTTTTGACAACCCACTGCTTTTTTTTTTTTTTTTTTGGCGGTTGTGAATTGAACCCAGGGCCTTATGCTTATGGGGCAAGCACTCTACCAACTGAGCTATAGCTCCAGCCCAACCCACTGCTTCTGACTGACGTTTGAAGCTGGGGGCAGGTCTTGTGGTACTAAGCTCTGAAGTTGTGGGATCTCATACCACCTTTTCCAGATAGTGTCAGAATTTAATTGAGTTACATGACAGGACACCCAGCTGGTGTCTGCTGTAAAATAGATTGCCTGCTTAGTGTACATGGAGGAAAACACATACATTAGGTTTGTATTATGACAGTACAGTAGGAGTTATTTTCCCCCCATATCCTTTACTAGGGGATTTATTAAATAAGCAATTATAGCGATGTGTGTGTGTGTATAAATGATATTTACATGTGTGTGTATATATATACACATACATAAAATATACATTTGAATTTACATAGAAATTACCTGAAAACTACAAACTGAACCTTCGACAATGGCCACCTCTGGCGTAGAAGACTTTTTACGTTTACACCCAAACATACATACATACATAGGTTCATTCATACACACATACACACACACACACACACACACACACCATGCAACAATCCTGGAAGATCACGAAGACTATGGTATGTTTCCCTTTGTGTTATACACAGAACCAGAGTACACAATATCTTCTGAAATGCTATCAGGCTTTTCTACCATAAAATGATACCTAGGCAGACATATTTATATTTTGTATACGAAATTATACAGCTCTAAGGTTAGGCTAAAGGAGTCCGATTCTTTGATATCTTTTTTTAAAAAATGCTAATTATTTTGATTTTTAAAAGTAATCGTTCTAGAAAGAACTTTGGATTGTGCAGAGGGGAGTGATGGGAGGGGTGGCATGGTGGGAATGGGAAGGAAGGTAGAATGAGAGAGACATTATTACCATGTATGATTATATTATGGGTGTGACTCAGCACCATGTACAGCCTGAGGAATGAGAAATTAAGGCCCAGAATGGGAGTAATACCTTTTTATGCTGCTGTATATATTAATCCAACAATGTGGGGGAAAAAAATAAAACAGAAGAGAGAAGCCTGCTTGTACTTAGCTGCTCTACAATCGATAAATAAGACACAACTTGTCTTTATTAAGGTTACCAATCCAAATAAGTCCAAGCCACAGGACCCAGAAATCAATATGGTTCACTTACCTGAACAAAGAAAATAAAGTGCTTAAAGGAGGTGTTGAGGTGGGCCTCCTCTTGCAGCTGCATCACAGAATCAAAGTGCTGATGATAAATATGGGCATAAACCCTGAACAGACGCTTTAGAATGGTCTTTGCCACAGACATGAAGTTTTTGGGAAATGGGACACCTGTAACCCAAAATACACATATATCAGTTTTTTATCTAGTTGAACAGCAGCAAGTTTTGACAGTGCCATAAGCAACTGCAACATACACATTCACTCACAAGCATACACAAGCCTATTTCTATATAAAGACAAAGTGAAAAACTCCCAAACCTAAGCATTCCTCACGAAGTACACTCTTTTCTGACTGCCTGAGAACAGCAGGCATAGGCATCAAATTATACAAATCAAAATTCAAATACAATTTTAATACTAGAGTTTACTATCAAGAGTTTCTTCCTAAGATTAAATTCAACAGTATTTTAATTATAAAGAGGGTACTATTTTGTAATTTGTAACTCTAAAGAAAAAAGTATATGTATACTCTTTCTCAAGTGGGACTGGAAACTTTCCTACCCCAAGAGAAGTACAGGTACATTTTGAGTCATTAGCATCTACATGTAAAAAATATTTTTTTCTTCTGAATTACTCTGGGAAAGCTAGTTTTCATTTTCTCATAGCCTAAAGGTATGCATCCTGAAAAAGGGAGAGAGGACCTCCCTATTTTTCAAAGAAAATAAACACCTCTTTAAAGAGGGGGCAGGAGTAGGGTGGGCAGAGGTGATCTCTCTCTAAGCAGTGGAGATAGGGTTGCAATTGGTTACATTTCTGGAAATTTTTTTCTTTTTTTGGTACCAGGATTGAGCCCATGGGTGCTTAACCACTGAGCCACATTCCCAGCCCTTTTTATATTTTCTTTAGAGACAGGGTCTACTAAAGTTGCTTAGGGCCTTGCTAAGTTACTAAGGATAGCTATGAACTTGTAATCCTCTTGCCCTAGTCTCCCAGGCCACTGGGGATTATAGGTATGTGTCACAGTGTCTGGCTCATTCCTACAAATTCTGGTTGACAATATTAAAATCTCTTAGAAAAACAGAGACAAAAGAAAAAATACAACTGGCACTGGCTACAGAAAACAAACCCTAAGAAGACATCTGCTTCCAAAACAACCAAGATGAGCTAGCCTTAAATGCTTGTTCCACAATACTACTCTTGAAATACGTCCTTTTTTCAACCTTTCAGAAAACAAAGGCTTATTAAAACTCTCTTCCCCTGCATTTTTCTTTTATTCTTACTCCTTAATAGCTTGAAATCAAGATTTTTTTTTGTGGTTATTCCCCTCCCCTTCCAAGTCTTGTCAAACTTGACTTTTCAAACATTATACTGGAGCTTATGGAAATGTTCTTGTGGGCAGGATCTTGTATTCAAGTATTAAAAAGGCAGATTTAAAAAAAAAACAAAACACCTGTTCATTCAAAATGTACAAATGAGAATCTTAATAACTTGAATATATTACTAAATATTAATAATAAACAGTTCTAATAAGAATAAATAATGAATAAAAGTCATAACCTAATGGGGGGAAAATTGTAGAACATCAGAATGAATTAATTATCAAAGAATGGGAATCTGAGAAAAAAGGATAAAGTAAAAAATGTTTTCTGTCTCATAAGAGGGAAACCTTAGTGAATAAACAGGTAATTTGTTTTGATCTAAGTACTTTCCAAGCTGAATTTAACATATTTGAGCAGAGACAATAATAAAGAATCTGTGAGAAAGGAAGTAACTGAATGGAAAAAGTGACCACAGCAAACAGACCAAATGTAACAACTTGATATAAATTTTTCTCCCGAAAAAGCCTCTACTTAGATTGCAAAAAGGAATTCAACAATATGTTACTCATAGATACTCAAACTGAAAATGACAAGGACTAATCTTATCCTTGAATAATGATGCCAAAATCTTCATCAAAATACTAGCAAGTAAGAGAAACTCTTCCAGCACAATGTTTTTAAAAAGAAACAAAGGTGCTGGGGGTGAAGTTCAGTAGTAGTGTGTACTTAGCATTCCAGAGACTGGCACCATAAATGAATGAATGAATGAATGAATGAATGAATGAATGAATGAAAGAAATGGAGAAAGTATTATAGTCATCAACAGTAGATACAAGGGAATACATGATTAAAAAAAAACAACTTAGAACCATTCCAGATTTTAAAAACATTTTTATACTAGAAGTGGATACATATTTAATTCACATGATTTAAAAAAAATCCATATCCCTTTAATAAAAGATTCCTGCTTACTATGGAAATACTACAGGTATTTCAATAAATGTAAGGAAACAAAATAAAGATGTCTGCCATTGTCACCAAAATTCAGCATTGCCCTGAAAGTCAGTGCAATTAGATAAGCATGAAACAAGAATAATACATAGCAGAAAGAAAGAGGCCAAATTACCATTATCTTCATATGAGGTTATATACTTTAAAAACTCAAGAGAACTGACCAAAAACTAATGGATACAAAGTTTGATGCTAGTTATAAAATTTATAGAAAAATCAACAGCTTCTCTACATATCAAATAATAATCAGTTGGAAACCAGATATCAATAAAAAGTATAAAATGCCTAGGAATAAATTTAAGGAATTTGAAGGATTAAATAAAGTAAACTACAGAACTTTACAAGACGATAGAAGACAGAAGTGAATGAAGGACGGTATCTTGTTCTTGGCTAAGAAGACTCAGTATTGTAAAAAGAGAACAAGAATCCCTGTAATTATCTATAAAAATTGGATGCAATCATAAGTAAAATCTAAGATAGTTTTTTACCTTGAGAAAACGATTCTAAGTTCTTTGGAAGAACAAATAATGCAGAATAACTGTGAATATTCTGAAAAGAGAAGGGAAGGGAAACTAGTCCTACAAGTTGCTACAAGATACATGACCAGGTGAATTAAAACTGAGGAATTCCAATAGCAACAGATAAATAGATAAAAAGACCACAAAATATATGGCAGTTTGTTGTGCACATGAGATAACCAAGGGAGAAAAGATGTGTATTCAAAAGTGATATTGGGACAAAGTGGATAGCTATTGTGTTTGGAAAAAAATGAAGACAGCATTCAGAAGTCAAAAATCCTGACAGACCCAAGATTTCAATGGAAAAACAAAAATAATAAATGAAAACATAAGTATTTTTATAACCTGGAAGGAAAACTTTTTCATCACTACTGAAATCCAAATCATAAAGGAAATGATTAATAGGACAAAATAAATAAGGATGATCAATAAACCAAAAAATGCTCCATCCCATCAATATTTTTTAAAATATTTTTTAAGTTGTTGATGGACCTTTATTTTACTTATTTATTTATATGCAGTGCTGAGAATAAAACCCAGTGCCTTGCACATGCTAGGCAAGCACTCTACTACTGAGCCACAACCCCAGCCCTCATCAAGATTTTTTAAATGTACATTAAAACAATTCAAAAAATTTGATAGAGATTTTAAAATGAGTAAATAACCAGTGTGATGAAGAAACAGACACAAATATAATGGAGGTACAATGATACAATGATAAAAACTTTTTGGAGAAAAATAGAGCAGTCTCTACTAAATTATTTTAAGGTTAAAAAATATTAAAAAGATTTTATCTATCATTCAGAAAGAAAAGTAAGTTTTACAACATTGACTTACCAATCTTAGAAGGAAAAAGAGTTTCATCATCAAGCTGATCCTGAACCCAAGTCATCAAATAGTCAATGTATTTTGGTGCAGAACATTTGATTGGCTTTTTAATATTAGTACCATCTGCCCAATGATATTCATATCTGGAAAGAAAAGTGTTTCATTCATAGTTTTAAAAAACATTAACAAATGTGCAACTTGCAATCAAAGCAGGTTCACATTTTATCAACATACTATATGTAACTTTAATAAATTATCTAAAGTTCTACTGAAGGTTATTACAAGTTCCCTATAGAATATTCTGAAATGTGACAGTTTATAACTGGAAGAGAAAAGGGAGATAATGTGGTAGCTGATGGATGTTTTATAGGAGCCTTGGAAACTGCATTCCTGTCTAAGGTAGAACAGTGCTAAGGACTGGGCAAGGGGATGGTGGATCCACTACATCCTAAGATCCTTGGCTATAAATTATTATCATCAATGGAACCAAAATTATAAAATCCTGTTTCTTGGAGAAAGTGTTAGAGAAATACCTTCTTGGGCATGTATACTTTCTCCCTTCACCTTTGCTAAGCTGGAACAATTAACAAGATTTATGCAAAACTGTGTAAAGTATTTAAGATACAGGCAAGTTTAAAATTCGTATTTTCTATTTGGTATCAGGAATTGAACCCAGGGGCACTTAACCATTGAACCACATCCACAGCCTTTTTTTTTTTTTAATTTTGAGACAGAGTCTCACTGAAGTTGCTTAGGGCCTCCCTAAGTTGCTGAGCGTGGCTTTGAACTTGCAATCCTCTGCCTCAATCTCCCAAGTCACTGGGGTTACAGGCATGCGCCACCATGTTGGGCTCTACTTTAGCTTATTTTAAAGTTTAAGGAATAAAACTTACAACACAAAATAACAACATTCCTCCTAAAATACTGCAGTAAAAATAGAATCAGAAAATGCCAAGGAAATACACCAAAACATTAATCCCATCACACCATGACTTAACAATGTAAAAAAGAGTTCTATCCTCTTTCAAAACATTTCTTGAAAATCATGAGGTCAAAACACTTTTTAAATTAGCATCTTTTTTACTAAATTGTATTCCTCTTGTTAATAATAAGCATAAGAAAAAAAATAATCAAATATTAAAAAGTCAAAGATCTGGGGTTGTGGCTCAGTGGTAGAGCTCTTGCCTAGCATGTGTGAGGCACTTGGTTCACCTTTTAGCACCGCATATGAATAAATGAATAAAATAAAGGTTCATCAACAACTAAAAAAAAATTTTTAAAAAGTTAACCAAAAACTCTGAGAAATTCATTTAAAAACTAGCAAGAGGAATGATAAATGTTGATCTGTTAATCAAATTGAAAAAAAAAACCCAGAACTTTTGTACTTTTGTGATGGAAGATAAACCTAACTCAAATTTCTATACTTTTATTCCTATACTTTTTTTTTTTTTTTTTTTGTGGTGCTGGGTTATTCCTATACTTTTATTCAGACTTACTATGACGCAATATAAAAATCAAACACTGAGTACCAAAATATTTAATAATAAGTTACATACTGGAAAAGCACCAGTCAATCCGCAGCACCACAAAAACAAAACAACCTTAGCTATAATAGGTGAGTATTCAAGAACTAATAAAATTGAATTACCTTTAAATAAGCAAACAGATGATGAACAAAAAGTCTTTATTATTTAACGTATATATCAATTAGTGAGAAAGCAAAAGTAATCCAAACACCTTTAAAATAGGCTGTACATGTACCTGGGACCTGCAGACATGACTGGACAGCTTGCTTCAGTGCAGAATTCTGTAATAGTTCCATATAACATGTTAATCTGATTGAAGAAATCCACAGCTGCAGAGAGAATGGTATAACTATGTTAAAAATCTGTATAACCACAACAAAAATGTTAGACCTATCAATTGAATGTCAAATGGATAATGGTTTTTTCGTTTTTTTTTTTTTTAGATGGGGCTCTCTATGTTGCTGAGACTGGTGTCAAACTCCCTGGCTCAAGTGATCCTCCTGCCTCAGACTCCTAAGTAGCAAGGACTATACGTACCAGCCACCGTATCTGACTTATGCTTATTATTAACTTTTAACATAGCAAATTTCTAACTAGCATTTAGAAAAGTAAAATACTAGATATCTTAATGGTGAATATTACATCATTAGAATACTCTGGTTATATCCAAGGAAATGAAAAATTCATAGCTCTTTATTTTGGCGGGGTTGGGGGTACCAGGGATTGAACTCAGGCAACTCAACCACTGAGCCACATCCCCAGCCCTATTTTGCATTTTATTTAGAGACAAGGTCTTGCTGAGTTGCTTAGTGCCTCTCCATTGCTGAGGCTGGCTTTGAACTCCCAATCCTCCTGTCTCAGTCTCCTGAGCCACTGGGATTACAGGTGTGTGGCAGGGTGCGCAGGTATAGCTGATTAATCTGAACAAG
>JAJEJO010004699.1:18463-67762 GCA_020662805.1 Glaucomys volans | reverse complement strand
CCCCGCTCTTGCTCAGTTGCTTAGTGCCTCTCCATTGCTGAGGCTGGCTTTGAACTCCCAATCCTCCTGTCTCAGCCTCCTGAGCCACTGGGATTACAGGTGTGTGCCACCGTGCCCAGGCATAGCTTATTAATCTGAACAAGACAGTATGATTTGTTAGGAAAGAGAAGAACATAAAAAAAGATGGGAATAAGTCCCTTGCCCTGGGGTCTCTAACAGAAGGGACAAAATTAAAAGAGATGAACAACACAAAATACAAGAAGATAGGACCCAAAGGACAAGAGTAAGTCCAAGTATTATTGGGAAAAAAATTAAATAACCCTCTAGTTTCACTTCTTAGTTGACTTAAAAATTACTAATTTTGGAGGTCACACAGCTGGGCAATACTATCTATGCTGTGGAAGACACCTCTGGCATGTGGGTTACAATGATAACTATTGCGTTGGTTATTCTTCAGGGACATGGAGACCACTTTTGCGGAAAATATTGACTCTTCACTTGGGCCTGCAGATGTCCAATGGGTAAACAGATAGGGATAAAAGTGTCTGGCATCTGGGTGTGGTGGCGCACACCTGTAATCCCACTGGCTGGGGAGGCTGAGGCAGGAGGATCATGAGTTCAAAGCCAGCCTCAACACCTTAGCGAGGCCCTAAGCAACTCAGTGAGACCCTGTCTCTAAATAAAATACAAAGTAGGGCTGAGGATGTGGCTCAGTGGCCAAGTGCCCCTGAGTTCAGTCCCCAGTTTAAAAAAAAAAAAAAATGTGTCTGGCATCTTTATCTTCATATTGTGTTTGTTTCCTCTGTTGGCTTAACCCTCGGGTCAGACTCTACTCAATACTCAATTCAGACATGTTGATCATTTGAGAAATGTTTTGTTCAATATTTAATACAGGGTTAAATTGACCTAGACTTTCCTAGTCTCTCTCTCTCTCTCCCACTTAAGGCTAAAGACACCTACCAGCCACTAAGAGCAGAAACACCACACCATGAAAGGAGTGAAAAGAGGTGCTTCCAAGTTCCTGGAATATCTTCACTTCTTCTCAGAAAATATACAAATATTCTTCCCCTTTATTAGCCTATCTCTCTTTCTCATTATTCCTATCCTTTTTCTGTAGCCCCTGAACCCCCTGGAGTTGAGAAGCTGATATGCAAGCAAAGCTTCCTCATCTCCATTTTTTGGCCATTGAATACAAAGCCTTTCTTTCTCTCAGACATTGGTTTTTCTGAAGGATCAGCTTCTGAACCTGTATTCAGTAACACAAGGAAGTTCAGAGAAAAGGCAATGTTAGGAAGAGCTAAGGTAGTCAGGGAGTTCTTAAAGTAACTTCAGTTAGATCTGGAAGAAAATGGAAAAGGAGTTGGGGTAAGTACTCCTGACTTAGTGACATTTTCTGTATAAAGAGAACAACCTATGTCTTAAAAGTTTTAAAAATGTTTTGGTTCTCTAAGGGAATACCTTGACATCAACAAGGGCTTTTCCGTATTTCTTTTAAAGATTTTTAAAATTCCACCTTGTCAAAAGGAATTTTATGTAAAACTCCCTCACTTATAAAACTTCCTCTTATTTAGTTTCTAAGAAAGTAATATTTAGATCCTCAATATTCACACAAAATGACCAAATGGTGGTTCATTTAAAGTAACTTGTCAAAATATGGTGTAGGAACTAGGTGTGGTGGCGCATGCCTGTAATCCCAGCAGCTCAGGAGGCTGAGGCAGGAAGATTGCGGGTTCAAAGCCAACCTCAGCATGGCAAGGCACTAAGCAATTCAGTGAGACCCTGTCTCTAAATAAAATGCAAAATAGGACTGGGGATGCGGCTCAGTGGTTAAGTGCCCCTGAGTTCAATCCCCGGTTCCAAGAAAAAAAAAAATATATGGTGTAGGGATCTCATTTTCAGGGGGGATCTGTGAAATCAAAACAATTTTAATTGCACTTTTCATTCTCTCTCTCTCTGTCTCAAGAGGGTACAGTGGATTTTTTCACAGGCTCCATGATATCACAATAGAGTGAATGTAAAAGCAAATTTGAGAATCAAACCTTCGCCTGGGGTGGTGGTGCACACCTATAATCCCAGTGGCTCAGGAGGCTGAGGCAGAAGGATCAAGAGTTCAAAGCCAGCCTCAGCAAAACTGAGATGCTAAAGCAACTCAGTGAGACCCTGTCTAAATAAAATACAAAATAAGGCTGGGGATGTGGCTCCGTGATCAAGCGCCCTGAATTCAATCTCTGGTACCAAAAAACAAAACAAAACAAAAAAAGAATCAAACTATGTTAAACCAGACATTAAATAAGATTCACAAAAATGCCATATTTCTCACTAAAATTTGTTTTGGAAACAATCAGTCATTTTTAAATAAAAATATATATGTTAACATGTAATAGGTTTATTGTTATTTTTAAACTCATTTAAACCCTCATTTAAAAGTAACTTTAAAATTTTCTCAATGATATTGGCTAAATTATATTGTTATATTGTGTATAGTGTGCATATATTAATATGTAACAATAAACTCAATTAGTATATACAACTCTAAGGCACCAATAAAAAATGTAGGAAAGTAAAATAAAATTTTTCTCAGTTTTAATTTCTAACACACTAACACTAGATACACTGTACACAATTAAAAGCTCTTTGGAGTTCTCAATTTTGGAGAGAAGGGGTTCCCAGACTAAAAAGGTTTGAACTGCTGATTTTAAGCAGTAAGTCTGAAAGAAAAAAATCTAAGGCTAAAAAGAATGAGGTTAAAAATGTCTTTTTTCCTGAATAAATAATACTTCACATGGTTCAAATATTAAAACAATATGTAAAAATATACAGCAAAACCAAAATCTAAATTCCAACACTCTCCTGTATTACATACAGGTAACTGCTTTATATTTTTGCCTCCAGCCTCCTAAGTTTCTTAACCTTTTCTTACAAAAAGATAACTTACTACATAGTTCTGTATCTTTTTTCCTCTGAACAATATGAATATGGCTTTTTTTTTTTTTGGAGCCAGGGATTGAACTCAGGGACACTTGGCCACTGAGCCACATCCCCAGCCCTATTTTGTATTTTATTTTAGAGATAGGGTCTCACTGAGTTGCTAAGGGCCTCGCTAATTTGCTGAGGCTGGCTTTGAACTCTCAATCCTCCTGACTCAGCCTCCCAAGTTGCTTGGATTACAGGCGTGCGCCACCACACCTGGCTGAATATGGCTTTTTAACAAGTGAGAAAAACAAAAATTTTTAAATGTAGCTCTACTAGAAAACTTAAGTAAGTAGCTCATATCAGATTACTACTGAACAGCAATGATCAAGGCAATGATTATTAATACTGATAATATCCCATAAAAAGACAACTAGAAACTCAAAACGACAGCTTATTTTGTGATTATCAAAAACTGCTTCCAAAGTTTAAATAAAGAAGCAAAAGTCATGAGCAGCTAACACAGTCCTGAAGCAAAGGAAGAGAATAGAAGGATTAACACTATTCAATTTCAAAACTTACTAGTGAAACTACAGTAAGACAGTGCACAGTATTGGTGAAACAACAAATTGACGGGTCAGTGGAACAGAACAGAGAACACAGAAATAAGTCAACCAAGCTTTGACAAAAGAGCAGACAACACATTGGAGAAAAGACAGTCCCTTCAACAAACAGCACAAGAACTGGACAACCACCTGCAAAAAAAAAAAGAAGAGAAAAAGAGAAAGAATCAAGATGCAGATCTTCAGATCTCACACCTTTTACAAAAAGTCACTCAAAATTAGTCACCAACCTAAAAGTAAAACCTACAAGTATAAAACTCCTAGAAGACACAGGAGAAAATCTAGGTGGCCTTGGGTTTGTCAATGACCTTTTAGAGACTACACCAAAGTCACCATTCATGAAAGTGATAAGCTGCTTTTCATTAAATTAAAAATTTCTGCTGTGCAGAAGTCACTGTTAAGAGAATAAAAAGACAAGCAACAGGCTGGAAGAAAATATTTGCAAATATTTGAAAAGACATGTGATAGGGGTCTATTACCTAAAATATACAGGGAACTCTTAACTCAAAAAACCAAAAAACAAAACAAAACAAGCCAAAGACCTTAACAGATACCTCACCAAAGATATACAGATGGCAAATAAGCATATGAAAAGAAGTTCCACATCAAATGTCATCAAGGAAATGCGCATTAAAACAATGAGATACCAATACATCTCTATTTAGATTGGTGAAAATCCAGCATATTGACAATACAATCAATATTGGTAAGGATATGGAACGACAGCAACTCTCATTCATTGCCAGTGGGTATTCCAAAAGAGCACTATGAAAGACTGGTGGTTTCTTAGAAAACTAAAAACACTACTTAATTGGTCACTGGTATTTATCCAAAGTTGAAAGGGGAAGTTATACTCCATGTATGTATATCATGTATTACTGTCATGTATATCTAAAAAGGAACAAATAAAAAAAAAAAACTTATGTCTACACAAAATCTAGCACATGTATTTTTTATAGCAGATTTATTCATAACTGCCTAAACTTGGGGTAATTGGTATATTCTTCAGTAGGTGATTGGATAAACTGTGATACAGCTGCAAAAATATCAGGGCTAAAAACAATGAAGACATAGAAGAAACTTAAATAAATATTATCAAGTATAGGAAGCCATTCTGAAGAGGCTCTACACTGTGGAATTCAAACTATATGACATTCTGGAAAAGGTTAAACTATGGAGACAGTGAAAATGATCAAGAGACAGAAAAAAAGATCAGTGACTGTCAGAAGTTATGGAGAGGGAGAGATGAATAGGCAAAACAGAGGATTTTTTTTTTTTTTTTTTTTTTTTTTTTTTTTTGGTACTGGGGATTGAACCCAGGGGCTCTCCACCAATGAGCCACATCCCCAGCCCTATTTTGTATTATATTTAGAGACAGGGTCTCACTGAGTTGCTTAGGGCCTCGCTAAGTTGCTGAGACTGGCTTTGAACTCTCGATTCTTCTGCCTCAGCCTCCCAAGTGCTGGGGTTACAGGCATGCGCCACTGCACCCGGCTGAGGATTTTTAAGGCAGTGAAATCACTATGATGATACTATAATGTTATGTATCATCATAAATTTGCCCAAACCTGAAAAATGTATATGTAAGAGTGAACCCGACTATAAACTAGGAAGTTGGACAATTTAAAAAAATGACTAGATTCTATGGAAATATATACCACTACTTATCAAGTAGTCTGCAAACAATAACAAAATCAAAACCTGGATTTGATCAAGATGCCAAATCTGCAATAATATGGTAACTACTAACTATATATGGCTGCTTACATTAAAAGTTATTTAAATTAAATTAAAATTTCAGTTCCTTAGTTACTCTAGCTACATTCAAGGTATAGCACCTTCTCAGAACATTCTCATCTTTACAGCAAGTTCTACTGGACTGAGCTGCTCGGGATCTAACAATGAATACAGGAGATAAAAGGAGGGGAGGTACAGTGGACACTTTGGGGATATGATCAGCAGAATTCATACTCTGGAATACAAACAATGTGGTTTCTTCAATAACAAAGAAAGCAGGGAAAAAAGAATGCAATGAGGGGAAACCTGTGGATTACAAGATTCAGGAAACAGATCTTGTTAGATCCTGATTTAAGCTAAGCTTACATTTAAAATAAATAAATAAATAAAATTTGCTAGGTGCTGTGATGCACACCTGTAATCCCAGCAGCTCAAGAGGCAAGGCAGGAGGATGGTAAGTTCAAAGCCAGTCTCAGCAACTTAGCAAGATCCTGTCTCTAAATAAAATAAAAAGGCTGGGGATGTGGTTCAGTGGTTAAGTACCCCTGGGATCAATCCCCAGTACACACACAAAAAAATTATAGGATAGTCAGGGATATATGACCAGATATTTGGAAACATTAGAGGATGACAGTACTGTCATTATTTTTTAAATAAGTTCCTGTCTTTAGATATTCATTGAAGTATTTATTGATGAAATAACATGTTTGGGATTTATTTCAAAATACAGGGAATATAAAAGCATAAATTGGCCACAAATTGATATATGCTGAAGCTGGATAATGGATACCTGGGAATCCACTAGTTTCTTTACTTTTCTATGTTTGAAATTTTCCATTAAAAAGTTCATAGAACTATCTCATCTCAGAAACAAGAGGTACTCTAGCCTTAGCATATCAGATCATGTCATGTCTTCATTGTCTTAGACTGACACTTTGGCTCATGGATCCCTCATTTTCTCTCTGTTTCTCAATTTCCTTCTGACTATTCCTAAGTCATAGAACAACTGATTGCCCATAGAAACTGCAGTCAATTTTTCAGTATGTGTAGGCAAATGAATACTACTAGGCGTGCAGGCAAAACTGCCCAGATGGATTCCTTACAAACTCATGATCCACAGACAGAATTCGTGCATGTATTAATCTTTTATTTGACCTTACTCAGCAATTCATGATATTCTTCTTAGGAATTACCCCAAAGCATTTCTTCAGCTTAACTCACGTTTCTCTACTCAACTATACAAGCCACAATTACATGTTATAAAGAACACAACTTTGGATGTATTTGTGCTTATGTTTCCTTACGAACAACATATTATAACAGTTATGCCTATAAAAGAAAATTCATTAACAAGATTTTAGCAAAATCTTTTCATAAACCAACGAAGTTGAATATTGTTAAAAACTTACTATTAACAGCAATCCATTCATTGAGGTCTTCTCCCTCTGGCAACATAACAGCCTGTCTCAGATTCCCACTTCCTAGAGTTGCTTCTGCATGTTTTAAGAGTTCATACTGGTGAGAACCTTCAGGGATATTCTTCTTTGGCTTGAATGTTTTAGAAGAGCGGCTACTGCTGTTGGATTAAAAGTAAAAAATGTATGAATATGTAGTACTGAAAGCAGAATGGCATCATTTTAGGCATATAGATCACTATGTGAAATGAAATTAAAAAAAAAAAAAAAAGATTCCCTATGCTGGGCATGGTGGCAAAGCTTATAATTCCAGTGGCTCAGGAAGCTGAGGCCCTAAGCAACTCAGTGAGATCCTGTCTCTAAAAGAAATATAAAAAAGGGCTAGAGATGTGGCTCAATGGTTAAGCACCCTGGGTTCAATTTTCAGCACCAAAAAATAAAAATAAAAAGAATCCCTGGAAAAGGACAGGTTGGAAGGGATCTGATGACCACAATAAAAAGAATGAATGGGATGGGAGGGGATGGGGGAAGGAAAGATTGTAGACAGAGACAAACAGTATTACCCTATGTATATGTAAGATTACATGAATCGTGTGAATCTACACTGTATAGAACCATAGAAATGAAAAGTTGCACCCCATTTGTGTACAAAAAATAAATAAATAAATAATTTTTAAAAAAATAAATAAAAAGAATGGCATAGGGGCTGGGGATATAGCTCAGTTGGTAGAGTGCTTGCCTAGCAAGCACAAGGCCCTGGGTTCAATCCCCAGCACCGCAAGAAAAAAGAAAAAAAGAATGGCACATAGAAGCCCACTATAAAGGACATTTTAACCAAAGAAAACACTTGGATTCTAGTCCTTGATCTGCCACTAGCTCTGTAACTACCTGAGAAACCTAACTTTTTGGTCTCAATTTCCACCTGCAGAAAATGATGCCACCATGCCAGGATCCAAGATTATTTTTAATAGTGAAAAATCTGGAGGAACAGGGGCGTATGCCTATAACCCCAGTAGGCTGAAGTAGGAGATACCAAGTTCAAAGCCAGCCCCAGCAACTTAGTGAGGCCCTAAACAACTTATAGAGACCCTGTCTCAAAGTAAAAAATAAAAGAAAATGGGCTGGGGATGTGATAGAGTGGTAAACAACCCCTGGGTTAAATTCCTAGAACCAAAAAAAAAAAAAAAAAAAGAAAGAAAGAAAAATCTGGAAATGATCCTAAAGTTTACCAGTAAATGAATAAACAAATAGTACATCTGCGTAGTAAAGGAGATAGAATACATATGTCATAGATACATTCATAGGGAAAGATCCAAAACATGGCTAAACACCTTACAGAATGAAAGGTACAGCAGAAGCCCATTTTGTTAATGCACAGAAAGTACCAAAACAATACATGTTAAAACTGATAACTGGTAATTATTTCTAAGAAGGGTCAGGAAATAGAACCGTGGCCTTCCCTTCACCTGAGGAATTTGAATTTTAAACAAGAGTGTCAAAAAAGCCAGGCATGGGGGCACATAATCCCAGATACTGGGAAGGTTGAGGTAAGATCTCAAGTTTCAAGGTCAGCCTGCGCAACTTAGTGAGACCCTGTCTCAAAATAAAATAGAAAGGGCTGGGGATATAGCTCAGTGGTAGAGCACTTGTCTAGCATGTGCAAAAGGTTCAATCTCTCATACCACCACCACCACCACCAAAAAAAAAAAAAAAGAAAAAAAAAAAAAAAAGAATTGTGAAAACAATAAAAATCAAATATTTTAGATAAAGATTTTTTTAACATGATAAAGAGCTACATTTAAGGTGGAGTACTAAACTAGAAGGACCAGCCCTTTACACACATAATCTGTGAATGACTAAATCTAGAAAACATGAAATAATTTCTGAAGATTCAATATAATCATCATCTAACTTAAGATTTTTGTACTTCAAATTACACCACCAAGACAGTGAAAACGATACATAGAAGAAAATTTTTGCAAATCACAGATGTGGTAAGGAGCCTATATCCAAAATATACACAGAACTTATACCTCAAAAACAAAAAGACAATCCAACTTGAAAATGGGCAAAAGATATGAATAGACTTTACACAAAAAGGATGCTTAATATTATTAGTCATTAGAGAAATGCAAATAAAATCAGGAGATCCCATTTTACATTCACATGGCTATAATAAAAAGGACAACAAATGCTAGAGAGAGTGTGGGGAAACTGAAACTTTCATACAGTGCTAATGGGAATATAAAATGGTTTGAGGTAACATATAAACCAGCAATTCCACTCCTAGGTATATACTCAAGAAACAGGGTATCCACACAAAAACCTTTACAAACATGTTCATAGCAGCATAGCCAAAAAGTGTAAATAACTCAAGTGTCCACCAGCAAGACAAAGTGTAAAAGAAATAAAACCTCACATTTAGGTCCAAAAAGCAACTGTACATCCCCAAACTGCTAAACTCAGACTGTGGGTGCATGTGTAATAATTCCAGTAATATAAAAAATTTCAAGCAAATCTACATCAAAAAGACTTTTTTAAATATGATAATCATATTCCAGAGGCTATACTCTTAAGAAAATGATATTTAGATAAAAATATTTTTACTAAGGCTATTTTGTAGTAGCAAAAGACTAAAAAGAATCCAAACCTCTCACATTAAAGAAGGGGTAAACTCTGGTTATGAAACACTGTATTTTAATAAAATTTAATGATGCCAAACATGTGGATCATGTTCATCTCTAAAATGATCAAGCATACAATTAAGCAACATACAAGGTAGAGAGAACCACCCAAGAATAAGGTGCTATAGAGCAAGGCTTCTCAAATCTTAATGTGCATAAAAATCAGAGAACTTAAAAATTGCCCATTTAAGCCTCATTTGGGCCCATGCTTTATTTCTAAAATGGGATTCTACTGAGGACAAGACTAGTTAAAAAGTCACAAAATCAGTAAGTGGACAGAATCGAAATTGGATAGAAGAGTCTGGCTCTAAGGCCCACATCTAACTTCCAGCTTTCTCCAACTACACTTTTTCCTGGGGCAGCATTTTTCCACGGGGGTAATTTAATACTGACAATAACGAAACCAGACATAGGATGGAGTAAAAAGCTAAGTCAGCAAGCATCGTCACCAGAGCTCCAGACTGGAGAGAAACTGGGAACCCCGGGCAAGGCTAGGCGCTCCTCCTCCAGATCGCCTCCCCGCCCTCGGGGGCGCTCGGGCGGAAAAGTTTGGAGGCACTACCGGCCTCTGGGCCTTTCAGCTTCCCAACCCCTAGCTCAGCTTCTATGCCTCGACCTTCATCTCGGTCAGCCTCTTCCCACTTCGGCCACCCCCGGGGACTCGAGCAGGCGCAGAGCGGATGCCAGCCACCGGACCCTGATCCCGGGCCGGGTCATCCCCTCAAGATCCCGTTGGCCCGTTCCCGACCTCTGCCCTCAGCCTGGCGCCCTCCGCCCGGCCTTACTTACAAGAGGAAGCTCATCTTCGGTCCTTGGAGAGCAGGGGAGGGGCCGCTGGCCCCCGCCCCGTCAGGATTCGGAACTGGCGCGGGAACCGAGAGGAAGAGGACGGTCCTCGGTTTACAGACAGCGGAAGGCGGGCAGCAGGGTCTCCGACCCGAGTTTTAGCTGCTGCAGGCCGGAGTAAACCCAGGCGTCCTCTTCCCCGCCTCCCCCACCTCACAGACCCGAAATGCGGAACCAACAAAATCTCGCGATCCAAGGCTTCGCCCCGCCCCCTCGGAGAGGGAATTGACATCCCTTTCACCCCGCCCCCTCTCAGAGATAAGCCAATTAGCATTCTGAATGCGGGGACTTCCCTCTCCTGGAGGCGTGGTGAGGGAACGCTGTGGTCCGGAACTGTGGCTGGCTTTGCACTTGATGGGGTTGGGTGCTGCCGTGTTTTTTCCTACTACCCACGTAGCGAAGGGGCCACTATGAGCAATATACACCCCTGCAATTAAAAAAAAAAAATCTATTTTTAAATAGGGATTATTTACATCGCATAAAATTCTCCCCTCCAAAATGTACATTCCACTGTGGTTTTGGTTTTTTTGTTTTGGATTGTGTGTATTCAGATTTGTGCAATCATCGCTTTAGTTCTAGAACATTTTCATCCCATACCTATTAGCCGTCACTCCCTGTACCTCCCCATCCCCACCCCAACTCCTGGCAACCACTAGTGTACTTTCTGTATCTATGAATTTTCTTAATCTGGACATTTCATATAAATAGAATCATTCAGTAAGTGATCTTTTGTGACTGGCTTCAGCATAATGTTTTAAGATTCACCCCGGTAACATTCACTCCTTTTACAAAATGAATAGTATTCCACTGTGGAACACAGCACATTTTGTTTATCCATTCACCTATTGAAGGACATTTGGATTGTTTTCACTTTTTGATCATTATGAATAATGCTATGAACATCCATGTCCAGATTTTTATGTGGGTGAAGGATTCAATAACACCAAGGAACAGCTAAATGGAATGAAGAAAACAAGGCAAAGGGAAATTGTGGGAGACATGAGAAATAGCTTAACAAATGGCTGTGCAGGAGGACTGGTGTAAATAAGAGATTGTCCCCTGTACCTATTACCATGATATTCGTGTTGATTTTATTTCATTTAAATATCACCTGTCACGTTAAATTATGTTTATTTTTATTTTGTTGACTCTTGGAGTTTATAATTTAAATATGTGATTTGATATAGCTGAATAGAAGCTATATACCTAAGGATGCAGACTCATACTTTTTTCATAACTAAGTAATATAATTATCATAAGAACATCAGGGTAATAAAGGCTTCAAGGTTTTTTCCCCCACTTTAATGGAGATTGTTCTTTAAGCCAAAGAATTATCAAATCATTGAAAAATCAGGGATTTAGTAGATAAAGCTTTTAGTATGGTCATATTTAGGGAGGGAGGGAGATAGCCTTTAGGATTAGGTGAAAATTCCAGGTAATATTTGACTGATATCAATATAGTCCACTTAGGAATCAAAGATAAGATTTCCTGGTGAGAGAAGGGAGTGGAGAAAGAGAAATTGCCAATTGCTAATTTCTTCAGGGCAATTTCTTTTCCACTAGATAGGGGCTAGCCAAAGACTGTGGAAGTTTTTTTGTTTTTGTTTTTGTTTTAAATTCCCTCCTTGTCTCAGTCAAACAGAGAGATCACTGCACACCATCTGCTTATAGCAGATGCTGAAAACAGAAGTTAAATGGCAAATTATAAAGCCACCAGTCCCTCCTTTCTCTCTTGAACCTCTCACCCACCCCCATCCATCCCCTTTCCTGCTTCCTTGGACAGGATTTGCAACCTTGCATTTTCATTCTGTGCAAGTGTGCTGTCTCATCATTTGCAAACCTCCAGCTTTACACTTTCGACTGTACTCACGAAGGGCCTCTTCCCACTTTGGTCACAGAAGGGTTCCTGCTTCTCCAGACAGTTGGTGCTCCCAGGAGTTCATGTTTTAGCCTCAGTCACAGGTAAGTTTAAAAGGATAGTAAAGCTGCTAAGATGTGCCTGCCCATTATCTTGAGAATCAGGTTGCAGACTATGAAAGAGAAATCCAATTTATTAGACACCAAAAACTCACTCAAAAAACCACATGAATATTTCCACTCTGAAAATGTCTTAAGCCGGAAATCAGACTTCTGTGTTAGTCATGTTCATTGCTGAACAAAATGCATGGCCTTTGTTCTCCTGGAGCTTATATTCAGTTGGAGTATATAGATATTAATCAAATGATTATACCAGTAGATGATATGTAATAGCAGTTGTAGTAACTGAAAAGCATAGAATGCATTAAGAGCATTAAAAGAATGTGACAGGAAGGATCCAAGAGAGACTGGGGAGTTTAAATGCCATTTAAACTAAGTCCCCAGAAGATGAGTTAGCTAATCGAAGAGGAGAGGTGGGGGGTTCTGCTCTGTTGTATACTCAACAGAGAATACAAAGGCTTCGAAGCAGTCATGAGTTTGCTATGGTCAAGGAACTGAAAGAACCCAGTGTGATGAGAATGTGACTCTCAAGGGGAAAAGTGAAGTGAAATGAAATGAAACAGTCACCAAGAATCTTAGCCTGTTTGAAGCCAGGTGGCCACCTACTGAAAAGTGTTCAGAAGGACAATGCTATCTACTCTTTTAAAAGCCAAAACAGATAAAAGGTTATCATATTTGTCTGGGTGGAGATCTAGTTGACCAGGACTAGGTCAATGGGGAGAGCAGTAGATGAAGTTGAGATATATTTTCGAGAGAAATTATACAAGTCTCAGTGAAGAGCTAGATGTGGAGGCCTCGAGGTCAAACTTTTAAGTCAGGCAGTCTGGGGGTACAGCCTTGAGGGATGAGTAGGTGTGGTTCTGGGAAACAGGAGGAATGTGACCAAACACTTAGTAAAAGGATAGGATGTGCTCTTTGGGGTCTGAGGGAGGAAAGCAGGCAGAAAGACTGATTGGGGTTGGGTATAGAAGAGCCTGAGCACCTCACCCCACAGAACTTGATCTAAAAATTGGGGTATAAAGTGTTTTTATTAAACAATTTTTTTTTTGTGGTGCTGGGGATTGAACCCAGGGCCTTGTGCTTGCAAGGCAAGCATTTTACCAACTCAGCTATATCCCTAGCCCCTGAAACAAATTATATTTCAACATAATACTGTGGGAACATAGAAACAAGTTCTTTTTGTCAAGCATGTTAAACACCTACAATGATGTTCACATCTAATTTCACTCTTGGAAGTTCACAGTTTTGGCAAAGAGAATTCTCAAAATTTTCCAGAGGGCTGGACTTCTTGAAAATTGGGCATGGCTGTTTCCTTTCCTTCTTCACAGTTGAACTGGAAGGTGCTTTCTCACCTGGACTTGCTGGGGACAGGTTCTGGGAATCATTGTGCCTAGTCATATAACCTGTAGACTGTGCTCCAAACCACACAACCTCCCACATCCATTGTCTTGAGGATTCTCAGCACCTTATTCTTTTTCTTAGTCTTTTTTCTTGTTTACTAGGTGTCTGCCTATGCCAAGCTCCAGAAGGACAGAAATATCACTTTAAAAAAAATTGAAATAATTTCAGGCATACAAAAAGATGACAGGAAACGTTCAAAGAATAATGGCATACTATTCCTTCAGATTCCCCAACTGTTACTATCTTACATTTGCCATTTGTTTGATCAGTTTCTCTTTATATATACACATTGCTGTGGACTGAATTGTGTCCCCCACAAAATTCAGTGTTGAAACCTTATCTTTATAGTGTAACTATAAGTGGAGATAGAGCCTTAAAACAATAATCAAGTTAAAATGAGGGCATTAGGGTGGGCTCTAATACAATCTGACTGGTGTCCTTGTAAGAAGAGGAAATTTAAATATATATGCATACATATTTATTTAATTAATTTTGGGTACTGGGAGTTGAACTCTGAGGTATTTTACCTCTGAGTCACATCCCCAGCTCTTTTCATTTTTTATTTTGAACAGGGTCTCACTAAATTGCTTAGGGTCTCACTTAGTTGCTGAGGCTGGGCTTGAACTTTCAATCCTCCTACCGCAGCCTCCTGAGCACCTGGGATTTCAGGTATGCACCATTGCCCCTGGTGTATATATTTAAATATACACACACAAATGTTTGGAGAGGGAGAGGGGAGGGAGAAAGAGAAGGAACACTCTAGCAAACATACATATACATATACCTTATTTTTAATACATATCCTTATTTTTTTCTGGACCATTTGAAAGTAAGTTGTCCTTTTATCTCTAAAGGCAAGTAGTGTGCATTATCCTACATGCCACAATATGATTAGCTAAATCAGGAAATTAGCATTGTTATAATGCCAGTAACTAATTACAGACTTTATTCACATTTTGCCAGTTGTCCTATAATGTCATTTATAACAAAAGAGAAAAAAAAGGGAACCAAAAATATTAGAGGGTCCAGAATCCAATCCAGAATAATTTGCTTTTAGTTGTCATAACTAAACTCCTTTAATCTAGAACATTTCCTCATTCTTTGTTTTTCATGGTCTTGACATTTTTGGAGAGTACAAATGGCTTATATTGTGGGGTGTCTCTCAATTTGAGCTTGTCTGATATTTCCTCATGATTAGATTAAAACCTTATAGCATATTCCAAAATTTCAGGAATGTTTTTTTCTCCCACATTTAGGAATATGTTTTGTTTTGGTAACAGAGATTGAACCAGGGGTACTTAACCACTGAGCTATATCCCCAGCCTTTTTTATTTTTTATATTTGACACAGTGTCACCAAGTTGCTTAGGATTTCCCTAAGTTGCTGAGGCTGGCTTTGAACTTGTCATCCTCTTGCCTCAGCAGCTGCTGGGATTACAAACCTGTGCCACTATGCCTGTTTTTGTTCTTGGACAGTTGTTACATTGCAATTCTGTGATCTCTCTTCTCAGCATAAAGATGAGAAATCTGTAACACTTTATAGAAGACTTGTAGGTTTTCCTAAATCACTGCACTTAATTTTCAGACTTGTTTAAAGTTATGAAGTGATGTGTCCTTCTCAGTGCATCATATTAGGAAGTTCATAATGTATTCGTTTCATGGCTGGTGATGTTAAATTTGATCACATGATTTTTGTTATTGATAAGTATTTTGCTGGAGAGATAATTTGAGACTTGCAAAAGTGCTGTCAGATAAAATTATTTTTAATTCCAGAAAAATAATGTGCTTTTAAAAATACAAATCTGACCTCAAATTATTCATATAAAATTCTAATTTAATTGCACGTCGTTTTATTTTGCTACATATGGCGAACCTATATGTGTCTTGTTTCTCATCCAGTTGTTTTGACATTCATTGATGATTCTGAATCGGTTTTTACTATGATTCTGCCAAATGGTGATTTTATAACTCCATCTACATTTCTTCGTTGATATTCTCTCTGCCTTTTCATCCATCCTTTTCAGTGCCTTTACGGCGCCTGGCACACAGTAGGCCCTCAGACATTTGTTCAATGAATGAATGAACTCTAGTTCCTGTCCGCTGGTCTTGGGTGACTATAGCTGCGTCAGGCAGGGGCTTGACTTCCTCAGCCAATCAGACCATGCTACTGAGACTTACTAGCCTTCTAGAGCTTGGTTGCTGGCTCTTATCGCTCCAATCGTAAGCCGGGCTCTATTCTGCACCGCTTACGTTTAAGGAAGATAACAGATTGGCTCTCTCGGTTACAGCAGGCCCAAAAGACAGCTGGCAGAGTGGAGAAGAGACCAATGGGTGACGGCGGGAGGCGGGGCATACCACGGGGCGGAGGTATAACCAGGAGACCCGCGCGCGCGTTTCTCTCCCGGCACGGGCTCCGGCGCTGGCAATGGCTCCAACTTCTCTCCTGTCCGCGTTGGCCACCCGGCTGCTCCGGCCAGCGCAAAGCTGCCACCTTCTCCATCATTCCTTCCACCTGGCCGCAGTTCGGTAAGTGGATCGGGAAGCCGGGCAGCGCGGAAAGCCGCGGGGAACGGAGAACAGGGGCCGCTCGGGTTCCGGCGGGGTGCTGAGAGGCGTCTTTCTGAGCATCGCCCCGGCGGTGGTGGCCGCCTCGAGGGGTGTGGCGGGGCGACGTGGCACGGAGTGCTGCCGCAGCCGACATGCGGAGCGAAGGCTCAGGGGACTCTGGGGTGCCCCAATTTACATGGAACATAAGGAGGTTACCGGCTAGAACCCGCCGACGCTGGCTGTGATGCTGAGAGTTTGTCTTGGGAAACCAGAGACCCTTTGGCGAGCGTCGGGAAGGGGTCTGAAAGAGCCGCCTTTTGCGAGAGGTCCCTTCCTAAGACCCTAGCGGCGGATGAGGTTGGTGCAGTCTGATGAAATCCCCGAGCCGGCTTGCTAGAGGGGTACCCGCGCTTCGCTCCTCCTCCGGGAGGTGGGTGTGGCTCGCGCTGCACTCCTAGCTGCGGCTTCGCAGCGGTGAATGAATGTACTGTGGTCTTCAGGGTTTTGACTGCAGTCCACCCCACGAAGTGGCCCATTCCAGCCTGGATAACTTGAGATGATAAATGCCCGGGAAGTTGCTAGGGCCTGGGGGCAGGAAGAGAGGAGTGGGGAGTTATTGTTTCAGAGATAGTCTCAGTTTTATAAGACGAGTTCTGGAGATGAATAGGGGTGATGTTTGCACTTCTATTAAATATGAATGTAATACCATCTGAACTGTGAAGTGGTCAAAATGTCAAATTTCATATGTGTATTTTAGCACAAAAAGATTAGCGAAAAAAGTAGAGGAGGACCGGGAAAGCTTTGGTTGTGTTTCCTTAGGGGGGTGCTAATTGGTTTTTCTTGATCTTTTTGAACCTGAAAGCCCCATTCCTAAACCGAGATTGAAGTATTTTGGGGGACTATGATTTCTCCTGACACATCTGTGCACCCTCTTTCCTGTCGATCTTTAGGTCGGTTGCAGCTAGAGTCCTGTACTTTTAAAAGCAGCTTTTATTTTATTTTTTTTCCCAGCATACTTTCACTGTTCTAGACACTGCTAGGTTGTGCAAATTTAGTGGGGATAAAAACTGGTCTTTCATTAGTGGAAATGTCAAGAATTAGGATAAGTGTGTAATCTCCACTTGGTGTAAAAATACTATAAAGGACATTTCCGAGGTACTGCTTGTTGCAACTCAAGATGCAGAATATGTGTAGTTTGAGTGAGTTGTTTTTTGTTGTTGTTGTTAAAATTTTTTTTAGTTGTTGATAGACCTTTATTTATTTACATGTAGTTCTGAGAATCCAACCCACTGCCTTACACAGGCTAGCCTCCACCACTGAACCACAACCCCAGCCCCTGAGAGAGTTTTTGAAAGAGAATTGGAAGGGGACAGTTAAGACTTCATGATCTGACTCTGATCAGCCTTTTGGGCTCAGCTTTCATTATTGTCTGTTCTCTTCCCTACTAAGTGCTGGCCATATGTGCCTGTGGGTCAGAGCTTTCATAGGCTTTTCTGATTGAAAAGATATTTATAAAGATCTTCTAATTCATTACCTAAAGAACTAGACCAGTTTGCTTACACACAGGTGACAAATGCTCTCATTTTACCGCTTACCTTTCTGAATGTACTCTAAGGCTCCACATTTTTGAAGACAATGTGTGTGCTCTGTCCTACACATTTGTTATTAACAGAGATCATGTTTTGCAGTTTGAGGGTTTCAGCAACACAAACCACGGGGTTAGACAGAGTACTAATTAGATAGTAGCGTAGGAGATAGTGGGGAAGAAGAGTAAATGGACTTTGAGGCAGAAATCTGCATTTGAATCTTGTGTCTACTATCCCCAGTGTCCTCTTCTGTGCACGAGGATTTTTACAAAGGCCCAAGGTAACTGAGAGTAATGTATGTACAAGTTTTAGCAAAAGCATGCTATTAAATAGATGTTAGTTCCATTCCTTTTTGTATCTTTCTTTACTCATTACTGGTTCTATTAATAAGTAGATAACAGAACTCGCCCCCAAATAAGTTGGTTTTGAGTTGTAAAGTGCCCCAATGGTTGATTTTCAATGGATAATGACTACACCATCAGGTTAAAGGGAAAGTGAAGATGGTGCTGACTTGAATTTTAATTTCAAATTTATTGGAACAGACTTCTTGACTTCTTTCTATTCATTGTTTGAATGGAAAATTTTTCTGAACACATTTGCAAAAGCACTTAAATATGTGTTAGCTAAAAGAATTATAATGTTCGGATTCCTTATGGGACTTGGCTGATTCTCCCCATTTCCTTGTTTATTTGAGGTTAGCAATGACTTATCTGCCCCTGAGCAAAAGAGATGATAGGAAGTTAATGTGTTTCACATTTTGCAGAGTTGTGAGAAGCAGAAGAGGCCTAAAATGTGGTTATGTTACGAAAGGTTTTCATTACGTTGTGCCTCTGTTTTTAGTTCATGTTGCTCTTCTGACTTTTTTTTTTTTTAAAGCAAATTGGCATAACACCCAGAACCTGCCTTTGGAAGCAAAGATTGGGGCTTGGAACACTGGCTTCTGCCAGAAGCTTGTGTCCTTAACTTTAGTATATCATTTTTAGTCCAAGTGAGCTGCTACCCTTTTTTCCTAAGTTATTGCTTTTCAAAGAAATTTATTATGAAGGGCAAGCTAAGAGGCATTTATGCCTCTCACTGAGTATATGTGTTTGGATGTGTGTGTGTGTAATTCCTTATGAGTATGTAAAAATATATCCATTATATATTAAGGATATATGTGTATATACAACCAAGAGAAGAACATAAGAAATTAATGTTATTGATCATATATACCTGACATTTTACATATGTTACTTCATTCAATACATATGACTATCTTAAGCTCTTTTAAAGTAATATTTGATACTGTAGCATTCCAGAGTTGGGAATGTACTTCTGGTCAAGGAAGGGCATTCCAGGTACTAATATAGATCAGGAATGTTGCTGGGATATTTGTATCAGCAAAGCTCTCTTAATGAAGTTCTCTTCAACTCTAAATGATTTGTGAATATAAATAATGGTTTAATTCCTTAATAAACCATGGGTATAAATTAAATGCTATTACATATTTTGTACCATTCTAATATCATTACCTAAAATCTGGGTAAAAGTACTTGGTTTGCTAAATATTATGAGACCTTCATACCTCACAAGATAGAGTACAGAGTAATATAAATTACTCTGTATCTTATATGTTACTCTGTATAACATATAAGACATTGAGATATAAGACATTGGTTTAGAGTAGGTATTTATTCACAATGCAAATAAAAAGCAGGCAATAAAAGATTAGAGATTTGAAATTGTCTTAACTAGCAGTGACTTGAGAATTAACCCTATCTGACCATGCAAGATGTCCAGTACTTGGTTGCTGTATTCCTGAGACTTAAAACAGGTACTGTAAGGGGAAATGGATATTTCATTGGTTTTAAGGTTGGAACAGTGCTCATATGACACCGAGGACAGAGGCCTAAAGGGAGAGACTTGTTTTCATGGCATCTTTTTGCTTAAGGATACGATTGTTTTCTTTAAGTAATGGCACTTTACTATAAGGACATGTGTAGAAATAAGAAAACTAGGACTCAGGGCTGGGTTGTGGCTCAGAGGTAGAGCACTTACCTAGCATCTGTGAGGTACTGGGTTAGATCCTCAGCACCATGTAAAAGTAAATAAGTAAAATAAAGGTATAAAAATACAGTAACATTTAAAAAGAAAAAAAAGGAAACTAGGACTCTCCACATTTGGGCTTCATAGAGCTCAGGAAGAACTGCATAACCCATTCTTATTGGGAACAGACAGTCTTGTAAGAGGTCTGAACATAGTTTTAGAAATTGACGTTGCCCCACTGCTAGTGGAGTTTTGTTTTGTTTTGTTTTGTTTCCATTAGTATATTTTTGGTACTAGGAATTGAATCCAGGTGTGCTTTACCACTGAGCTGCATCCCCAACCCTTTTTCTTTTCTGACAAGGTCTTGCTAAGTTGCTGAGGCTGTCCTTGATTTGCAGTCCTCCTGCCTCAGCCTCCTGAGTCACCATCCTGCCCAGCTCTAGCAGTTTTCTGATTCTTTGCCCTAATTGATTCTCGTTGATGTGATTGCTATTCTCTCATCTCTGCTTCTTCGTCTATCTTTTGCTGTTTCCATCCTCAGTAGGTCCTCTGTGGTTACAGTATGGAGTCTCTAGGGGAGGAGTTCTTGCTGGTCCAGTTAACTGCTACTGCTCCTGCACTAACTGGACTGCTGGCCAACCTAGGTATTGTCATTCTTGGTGTCAGATGCTCACTGCTGGTTTGTCAGCTGTAGATGAGCTGTGGGGTTCTGGGGTAGAGTATTTTGCCACCTATGAGGAGGAACCTCCCCCTCTTTCCTACAAGGGGCTGTGGGCAGTGGTAGGCATTGTGAGGTTTGACCTGGCTGTTTATTCGTGTAATTACATCACTTAATTTATATATAGTCAACCTTTTGTATCTATGGGTTCAACCAACTGCAGATGGAAAGTATTTGGGGAAAAAATGCACATACAGACCTTTTTTTTTCTTTTCATTATTCTCTAAACAATACTGTGTAACACTATTTATATAGATTTGCACTGCATTAGGTATTATAAATAATCTAGAGATGATTTAAAGTATAGGGGAAGGGGGCATGGTGGCACAAACCTGTAATCTCAGTGATTTAGGAAGCTGAGGCAGGAAGATTGTGAGTTAAAGTCCAGCCTGGGCAACTCAGAGAGACCCTGTCTCAAAAAATTAAAAAGTCTGGGAATGTAACTTAGTGTCAAAGTGCCCCTGCTTCCATCTCCAGTACTTCCCCCCCGCTCACAAAATGTATAGGGGTGGATGTGCATAGGTTGTATGCAAATACACCATTTTATATAAGGGACTTGAGTGTCCATGGGTAGAAAAGAGAACCTAGAACCAATGCCTTACAGATACCAAGGGACAGCTCTATATAAAAGCATGATAAAAAATTAAAAAGCAATAGAGTAATTGGGAAAAAATATGAAACATGATGTTTATTAACAACCGTGGCAAAACACGAATTTGGTCAGTCACTTAAATTCCCAGAGCTTCAGATGAACCATTTCAGTCAACTTTATCCCCCTAAACATGTAGCTGGACACATGTTCACCTCTTGTGTCCCTCAGATTAGGCACCAGGCATTTTAATATAAGCTTTAAGTGTTTGGGGTTTAATAACAACTTGTAGTTGGAGCTTTACTTTTATAGAAATCTAAGCTATTTGGTTTTGTGACTCTGTTGCCTTCTGCAGAAATGAAGCTGTTGTCATTTCTGGAAGGAAACTGGCCCAGCAGATCAAGCAGGAAGTGCGGCAGGAGGTAGAAGAGTGGGTAGCCTCCGGCAATAAGCGGCCGCATCTGAGCGTGATTCTGATTGGTGAGAATCCTGCAAGTCACTCCTATGTCCTCAACAAAACCAAGGCAGCTGCAGATGTGGGTATGTATCACTGTCAGACCCCACTGTCTTTCATTTGAAGTTTATCTGAGGCAGATGCCATTGTAATTTATGATTCCTTTTTCTGATTGGAAAACTCAAGCAGAGGAGGCTAATATGATTGAACCATGCCCAAAACAGTGTAAAGAAATTAGATCCAGTTTACTGGGGCAGCTTATCAACTAGGACAGGAAGAACTTGACTGGCATCCTTGGTGTCTTCTGGAATACAAACTAAATTCTGTTCTTGGCCTTAACATTTTATAGGCGATCTTGAACATATTTTATATTTGCTTTTCTTGAGCAATAATGAGAGTCTCTGACTTGAGTGTAGCAGTTTAAAGCAATAGGGTAACAGAGAAAGATTGAACAGTAGGACCATAGACAGTGATGTGGTTAGGGATGTGGTTGAACAGTCACAGATTTGAAGGAGATGACTCTGACTTCTGGGAAATAGCTTTTGACTTCTTCACTGATTGGTTCTAAAGCTAATCATGCAGTTAGAAGTGATTTGGGTCCGGGTGGCAGGAGGTTTGTAGGTCTTGCAGTAGCACAGATTACTGCATGACCGCAGAAGAGGCGGTGGGCTCAAATACACCTGTGCCAACTCACTTGTGGATCAGCAGTCTGAGCAGCAGGTGCCCTTCCCTTCCGGCCTTCTAGTGTGGCTGGGTGGAGTTACCAGCCTCTGAGCCCTTGGTGAGCTCTATTTGTGATCACTGAAAATTGAGACCTCCTGCCCTTTTAGCTGGAAACCTTTAGAAACCTCTAGAAAATAGCAAGTCATGACATTTTTTTATACAAGGGATTGAACCCAGGGGCACTTTACCACTTAGCTACATCCCCAGTCTTATCTATTTATTTATTCATTTGAGACAGTGTCTCACTAAGTTGCTGAGGCTGGCTTCAAACTTGCAATCTTCCTGCGTCAGCCCCCAAGTCTCTGAGATTACAGGTGTGCACCACCATGCGTGGCTGCAAGCCATTCAAGACCTCGGGAGGTGGCATGGACTTTAGGACTTTGGAAAGAGAAAGATCAACTGTGCCACAAGCTGGTTCTTTTTTTTTATTTTATTTTATTTTTTTTGTGCCAGGGATTGAACCTAGGGATGCTTTACCACTGAGTTACATCCCCAGCTCTTTTTTATTTAGAGACAGGGCCTCACTGAAGTTGCTTAGGGCCTTGCTAAATTGCTGAGGCTGACTTTGAACTGGAGGTCCTCCTGTGTCAGCCTCCCAAGCTGCTGGATTACAGGCATGTGCCAATGCTCCCGGCACCAGCTAGCTTTTTAGTCTGTCTGCTTTAGTCTCCTTATATCTAAAATGAGATTAATGATGATTGCATAGAATAATGAATGAAAGCATTAAGGTAGTCTTCTCTAGCCTATATATATGTGAAGTTAAACTTTTTAGGTTCCTCGAGAACCAGTTCAGTTTTTCAGTTGCCAGGGTGGGTGCAATGATTAAAAACTCCTGTGGTAGCAGAGCATGGCTGGCAACACATAGCTGTTTCACAAAGTAACTCAGTATTTTTTTAACCTCATCATTTTCTTACAATAGGAATCAACAGTGAGACAATTGTGAAACCAGCTTCAATTTCAGAGGAAGAGCTGTTGAATTTAATCAATAAATTAAATAATGATGAAAATGTAGATGGTCTGCTTGTTCAGCTCCCTCTCCCAGGTGAGTTTTGGTCTCCAGTTGTAATGGTGTCTGAGCTCTGGAGAGGCCTGGCCCTTCATGTGGATTTGACTTAAAGGCCAGGTAAAAAGATTGAATATTTTATTAATGGGACAGACCTACTCAGAATACTGATTGCTGCTTGTCTTGATATTGAAGTCTTTGTACAAAACCACAGTGGAGGGGAAACAATGGGGAAAAAAAGGATATTGCCTTCCTTACTGGCATTTGACATCTGTGAAGATGAAGTGCATCAGGGAGGCAAGTCAGAAGAGGGATGGATTTGCATAACAAATCAGATAAGCCGGAATCAAGCACCCCTAACTACAGAATAGTGATTTAAGGCCTCAGCTTTGGTTTCTTTTACAGAGCACATCGATGAGAGAAAGATCTGCAATGCTGTTTCTCCAGACAAGGATGTTGATGGCTTTCATGTAATTAATGTTGGGCGAATGTGTTTGGACCAGTATTCCATGTTACCTGCTACCCCATGGGGTGTATGGGAAATAATTAAGCGAACTGGTAGGTATATCCTAGAATCCTATATCTTGTTTGAATTATCAAGAAAGTATGGGTAAAGCATTGTCAATTTTTCATTTAGGGATGCTCAACTGATAAAGTTATAAAAAATAGAAATGTGATAGAGTTATAAAGATATAGACTTTTTATACAAATATTCCAAAATCCAAAAATCTCTGAAATCCGAAACACTTCTGGTCCCAAATATTTCAGATAAGGAATATTCAATCTGTACTTGCAAATGGCAAAAATTCCTACAGTTCCAAAGAGTGGAACCCTAGCCCACATCTTCTGTTCCTACTCTGCTGCACTACCTCTTCTAACACTTATCTATGACTATTTTGGGATTTTAATTCAGAAACCTCAGGAAAGGAACTTAAGATTTAGTAGTGGTGGTCATGCAAATTCTTAAAACATTTTGTAGTTTACGGGTGCATTCTTCTGTTTTCTTTTTCCTTCTTTTTTTGGTACTGGTGATTGAACCCAGAGGCACTTTATTACTGAGCCACGTCCCCAGCCCTTATAATTTTTTGTTTTGAGACAGGGTCTCACTGAGTTGCTGATACTGGCCTCAAACTTGAAATCCTCCTGCCGCAGCCTCCCAAGTCACTGGATTACAGTCATGTGCCATTGCACCTGGCTATCCTTGTTTTCTTTTAGCCCTTTCTATGTGTGGCACTCTGACTGATGAGGCAATAAGCTTAGTGACTTCCTTCACCATTAAAATTGAATTCATGTCCCAGGTCATCTGATATTTTTTTTTTTTTTTTGCACAGTTTAGATGGACTGACGCTGCTTTTAATGCAAAATATATTTTTTCATAGGTATTCCAACCCTAGGGAAGAATGTAGTTGTGGCTGGAAGATCAAAAAATGTTGGAATGCCCATTGCAATGTTACTACATACAGATGGGGCTCATGAAAGACCTGGAGGTAAGGAAATTACTTTCAGAGCAGCGTCCCCTTCTCCCTTTTCTGAGAACCTTGAGAAGCCATGGGAAGTGTGTTTGTTGTAATTCTGTTAACATTTATACAGTGAGTAACCTTTGTATAGAAACTACTCAGTGTCATTAAGGAGTTTCAATTCATTTATTATGGAATTAACCTCAGAAATCAGTTTGAGTTTTGAATAAAACATGTTTGTAGGCAATTAGAAATTTTCATTTGTGGCTTTGATGATTGGAGCTAAGAAGCAGTACTTATTTGAAGTTGTTTAGTAGAAAAAATATCTCAGACCACTGCAAAGGGTTGATTTGATATGGCTGCCATGTGTCATGTCAAGTTGTATTATTTCATCTAAGAAAAATCCTCATAAATCAGTTATCACATGTAATAATGACCTTATATAATTATATCATATAGTAGCAAAACTGTATTTCCAGCTACTTTTTGGATACTTTAAAAAAAACCAGCTGGGTGTGGTGGCATATGGCCTGTAATCACAGTGACTCAGGAGGCTGCATCAGGAGGGCCATGTGTTTAAAGCTGGCCTCTGCAACTTAGCAAGGACCTAAGCAACCTAATGAGCCCCTGTCTCAAAATAGAAAGGGCTGGGGATGTGGTTCAGTGGTTAGGCACCCCTGGGTTCAATCCCTGGTACTAAATAAATCAATGAATGAATGAATGAATAAATAAATAAATAAATAAATAAATAAATAAATAAATAACAACTTCTAATCCTAGTGATATTTTGCTTAGACAAGATAAAATTCTTGGAAGGCTGTGAAATAGAACAAGGAATAAAGTTAATGACGTATGATTCCAAAGGGTGGAGCCAAGACCAGTAAGTAAAAGCTACATTGAATATTAATTTTAAAAAGCAAATGAAAATTAGATTCCAGAAAATAGGGCACAAACATTAAATCAGTTATTTTTCAGAGATGAATTTCTACAATGACTTGATGAGTTGAGTCCTAACTAGATTTTTTTTAAACAATACAATTAACAAGTTTAATGAATATTTATGTTAACTAGCTTTGATTCAATAATCAAGACATCTGTTTTTCCTCTTCATAGGCGATGCCACCGTTACAATATCTCATCGATACACTCCCAAAGAACAGTTGAAGAAGCACACAATTCTTGCCGATATTGTCATATCTGCTGCAGGTAAGGAATCAAGGACTTCTCTTCAGAAGAGTGAGGTTGTACCTTGGCTCTTAGGATCCGCCTGCCTTGCTGCCATTCATCTTTCCCCTTATAATGATTCTTCGAGTTGCCTTCAAAGTTGAGGGTGGAGTTATGGTTGGAATACTGGTTTTTGGCACTCCATTATAGACTGGATAGATGCAAGTTATTCCTAAGACCTAAAAATAGTTCCATTTACTATGTGAAGTTTAAGTGGTTCCTTGGTTCTTTAACATGTTTGTGTAAAATGTGTTAATTAGTTCCATTTAAAATTTTTTAGTTGTTGATGGATCTTTATTATTTATACATGGTGCTGAGAATCCAATTCAGTGCCTTGCACATGCTAGGCAAGCGCTCTACCATTAAGCCACAATCCCAGCTTCTAATTAGCTCTTTGAAGTCTCTAGAAATTGAAAGGCAAGAATCTGACAGGTGGAATCTTCTTTTCAGTACTAAGTTGATCATTCTTTTCTCCATTTTCAGGCATTCCAAATCTGATCACAGCAGATATGATCAAGGAAGGAGCAGCAGTCATTGATGTGGGAATAAACAGAATTCAGGATCCTGTAACTGCTAAACCCAAGTTGGTTGGAGATGTAGACTTTGAAGGTAAATGATGTAATTTTTAAAATACATAAAATCAACTAATAATACCTTTAATGGGTATTTAGGACAGACCACTTTTTATTTAACTTTTGAACTTGTCTTATTCCTGTAATGCTGTTTAAAATGCCTTTCATAATAACTGAAAGAAGCTGAGCACAGTGGTGCACACCTGTAATCCCAGTGACTCTGGAGGCTCAGGCAGGAGGAATGAGAGTTCAAAGCCAGCCTCAGTAAAAACGAGGTGCTAAGCAAGTCAGTGAGATCCTGTCTCTACATAAAAGATACAAAATAGGGCTGGGGATGTGGCTCAGTGGTCGAGTACCCATGAGTTCAATCCCTGGCACCCCCCAAAAAAAAGAACTGAAAGAAATCTTTTAAAAATGAGAGCCATTCTAGATACTTACTTATATTGTGAGATCATGGAGTATGGGCCAGGTATGGTGGCACATACCTGTAATCTCAGTGGCTCAGGAGGTTCAAGCAGGAGAATCCCAAGTCAAAGCCAGCCTCAGCAACTTAGTGAGGCTCTGAGCAACTCAGCAAGATCCTGTTGCTAAATAAAATATGCATTTGGCTGGAAGGACTGGAGTTATAACTTAGTGGTAGAGCACTTGCCTAGCATGTGTGAGGCACTGGGTTTGATCCTCAGCACCACATAAAAATAAATAAACCAAAAAGGGCTGGAGATGTGGTTAAGCACCCCTGATTCAATCCCTGGTACCAAAAAAAAAAAAATTATGGGAGTATGGCTGGAAAACTACAGGTTATTAGATATATAAAATTGCTTTGGTACTTTGGGTAGATTACACTCAAGAGTTTAAAAAATGTTGTAGGTGGGTCTTGAGGTAATACTTAGAGTTATACCTTCCAAACAGTTAATGTGTTTCTTTTTAAATTTATTTGACATGGAAGAAAAGTATGATGACATGGAAGAAAAGTAAAACTACAGGTTATTAGATGTACAGATATTTATTGAATAACTGCATATTATGTGCATGTTATTTCACTAGTGTTTTCAAAAGCATTTACTGCTGAGTAATGTAGCTGATTTTCTTTTAATGAGTTTGGGGCTAATGAAGGTGCTTATGTTATTGTTGCTTTTTTTTATATGCTTCTTTCATAATGTTAGAGTATATATACATCCTTTACCATAACTGAAGCAGCCTGTCTTGTTTCCGTGTAGGAGTCAGGAAGAAAGCTGGTTATATCACTCCTGTCCCTGGGGGTGTTGGTCCCATGACAGTGGCAATGCTAATGAAGAATACCATTATTGCTGCAAAAAAGGTGCTGAGGCCTGAAGAGCGGGAAGTGCTGAAGTCTAAAGAACTTGGAGTAGCCACCAATTAACTGTTGTGTCTACCATACCATGAACAGCATTTCAAGCCAGTCCACGGAGTGATAAAGCAGGCCACTAGAAATGCAATATTTTTAATTTATTCTACTGAAATGGTGTAAAATGATGCTTTGTATTTATTGAAAGCTTAAATGGGTGGGTTTTGTGCACACATGGCTCTGCAGTACCTCACCAGGGAACACTCCAGTGTCATCTGGATCATGTGATCTCGCCAAGAGAAGCCATTAACCTAGTGATTAACATGGGAGACCTTGTCACATCAAGAATGGATGCTTCACTTCGTCAAGCCACTTCAGTTAAAACTTTGCCTTTTCTAGGATCGCATTTCCCAAGTGCTTTTCCAATAAGAGTTGATACTCATTTTAGGTTCCAAGCCTTTTGAGTTCAACTGGTCAAACCAAAGGAAAAAAAAATGTTAGAGAAAATTAGGGGAAAGGAAGAAATGGTAATAAAGTGGAGAAAAAAAAATCACCATGACTTTTATACATATTGATCAATAAACAAATCTCTCTGAATCTCTGAATTGGCTGGAAAAAAGAAAAACTACATTACTAGCTTGTTTTTTTGTTGTTTTTTTGTTTTGTTTTGTTTTTGGCTTAGTTGTTAGGGAAATGTTTTGGGTTGCTCATTTGCTGTCGCCCTCACTATGTGTACCTTAGCCTTCAGTGAGTTCTCCCCATTGTAGTTTCCTAGGATTGAAAGGCTTGTTTTATAAATTATTCATGTGTATTGTCATATTTGGCTATATCCTTTTTGCTAAATCCATTTTGCTATGTTCTTAAACTTTATTATTCATTTTTTGTATTGTTAGTGCGTATCTGCATGGTCTTTGATATGTCTTGAAACCTATTTTTGAAAACCAAAACTTGGGCTTGTTAATCACTGGGCAGCTGATTTAAGTATGCAACTTTTCCACCAAAGAATTGTCACAGCTGCCTTCTTTTCTGTGAGCTTTCCTGAAAGATTTTAAAGAGCTTGAGTTCATGTGGAATTTAGACTTTCTGATGAAAGGGGTTCTGTGTGTGTGTGTGTGTGTGTGTGTGTGTGTGTACTTTTTTTTAAAGAAAGGGGTTTTTTTGTTTGTTTTTTAAATAAAATACATTTGTCTGGTATGGAATGAGTTTCTGAAATACTGTCTTCCTACCACTTGTTAGTTGTAACCTAACCAGAGTGAATTTTTCTCATTGGATATAATCTAGTTATTTCTATATTTGGTAACACCCAAGCTCTAACCTTAAACAAATTGGTTTAAAGAACTATGAAGAAACCAGCCTAGTCCTTAATCCCAACCGGTAGTGCCAAACCAGGGACTTAATCTGTAAGATCTCTTTAAGTGGTTCTGAGTGTTTTCTAAATCAGGCGTTCAATTTATACATTGCTACAAAGGATTTTCTCCTTGCTGTGTTCTCAACACACACATAGTAAAAGTAAATTTATTTCTCCATCCCATCCCTGCCCACCCTGTGTGTGTGTGTGTGTGTGTGTGTGTGTGTGCAGGTGTGCGCATGTGCACGCATGCTTGTGTGTGTACCTATGTTTAAAGTATTGGTTTGATTAGGTGCACATCCTGACACTGAGATAGGTCCCTGTGTATTGTGAATCACAGCTGTGTATCTGCACTTTCATGCAAGTAGCTCCTGCTCTAGGCAGCCTGAAGCCAGAAGGGAAAGAACTCTCGGGAGTTGACCTGCTCCTTCCTTGTTCCTCTGCTAGCTTGCTTTATTTTTTTGCTAGTTTGATGGAGATTTTTGTAAGTGAGGTATAGCTTATGCCTCTATGCCATGCCTGCTAACTTACCTAAATTATTAAACGTGAAGTCAGATGAGCAGATAGGATTAAGTTTTATTGAATTTTAGTTACATTAAAAGTGGAAAAAATTACTGCATGGAGAAGTAACAACATGTCAACCTGTTAAAGACTAGTAAAATTAAAATGTTCATGTATATACAAAATATAAAGGATATATAAGGTAAAAATTACATGGAACAATTTACAACAAAAAGCTAACATCATACTTTTCCAGCTTGTTTTATTAATCAAGCACATTTACTCTTGAATTCATAACATTTCTACAATTTAATGGGGACAGTGCTATTTCAAATCAGCCAGGCTTTAAAACTTAAATGTTAAGGGTAGATTGTTAGCTCTCCCAGGATTGGTGCAGATGAAGATAAAGACTTTGTACTTCAACAGGATGGTTCTGGATTAGTGAACAGCTAAATAATTTCGCTACCAGGTAGTAGTTTACAGCTTCACCTCTTGGCAGTATTCCTTGGAAGGGAGCTCTGAGGTTAAATTTAATGAACATTTACTGAGAATTTTTTATGAATCAGGCACTATACTAGGCCCAGGACTACAGTGGTAACTACCTGTTCTGGTACTCAAGATGTTAAATAACTAGTGTCATTTGTCTTTAAAAGTGAATAAAAAGTACATGCATTTGTAAACGAGTAAATGTAGTAACTAACCAAAATTATTTATTCAAGATTCAAATTCATAGTTCTTTTGGAGAAAGAAAATGTCAGATGCGTGTGGTTATCTGGTAATAGCAGGTATTACATAACAGTTGGTGCTCACTCATTAAATGTGTATTGAACATAAAGGGTCTTTTTAAATTTAATGGGAAAAGGGCCTGCTTCATTAATAACTGGTGTTAATCTACCCAGATTGCTTCTAATCATTCCTTTAAAGAACTAGTTTGACTAACATTGCAAAGTTATAATCTTCCAAAATGTTAACTGCCTCACATGTAATGTTCACATAAATGGAAATTTGACTTTGGGAAGCAGTTATTGAAAACTTGCAGGAAGGACCTATCCAAATGCATAAGGAAATTGGAGTCCAGGTGTGAAAAAACTGAATAAGTATAAAGGATCATTTTGTTGATCTCATGATTTGAGATTTCATTTTAATAGTGACTATTTCATTTTAAAAAACTTGATTCTGGTGCATTGGTTCCTTCAATAGACTTTTGGAACTGGATTTTCAATCCAGGACAGCCCCAGTCACACTTCTAGTACGAGGGCCATAATGCAGATTCAAACTTAGCTGAATGAGATGCAGAGAAAAGGTAGGACCTTTCCAGTATTACTCAATATGCAGTTTTGCAAAACAAATGTTCCAGCTTTGACCTATTGATGTAAGTGTATGTTAAGAGTTCTTTTAAACCATCTAGATTTCAGTCTGACCTTTAAAATTTTTAATTGATACTTGGTTTAAATATAAATTATTGCCCATTTATTTTCGTTATGGTTTTAAAGAAACAAGTGTTTTTTTTTTCATTTCAAAAGAAATGTTATGATTTCTATGTGAACTGTTTTCAAATAAGGTATAATGTTTACATTTAGATATTTTAATAACTACAAAGGGATGGGGAGAGCTTTGCATCTAAGTAGGACTTCCCACTGAAAGATGGCCAGTTTTCTATCAGGCAGAAGGACCCCCTCCAGTAAATAAGGAGACAGGCACAGAGAAGTTAAGACTCAGTTAAAACTAAACCAGGCCCTTGCCAGTCTGGGAGAAGCTGCAGTATCTTAGAGGGTGGTCTCACCCTGGGCCTCTCTTCCATATTCTTCTATGTCTGTGAAGTCATAGTCAGACTCCATCTCTATCTTCACCTGTGGCACCATGAAGACTGGGCTCCTTGGGTAGCTGAAAGCAGGTGAAGCTGGACAGGAGATTTTGAAGTGTAAGGTGATGCTGAACAAGAAAGGAGAAGGGAAGAATGATTACCTAATTTTGGGTGTTTTGACCCCCATTCTCCAGAGCAGGGCTCTAATGCAGGCATTTCTGTCTTTGCTTATGAATTTTTAACACACCATGGGAAAAAAGCATCCTATCTTCTGGGCTTTTAGTCACAGCCATTGAACTGGTCTCACCTTTTTTCAACCCATTCTTCAAATTACTACCAAGTCAAACTTTCTACATCACAAATTTGACTGGTTCCCCATTATTCAAAGATTAGAATCCAAGCTCCTTGGCATGGCAAGACAGGGCCACCTATGCTTGAACTCCTGCCTACTTTCCTAGTTTGAGTGCCACTCTGACCCTTAATTGGTTTTTGCCCTGTGAGTATGTTTTCAAATGGTGCTTCAGGCTTGTTCCCACAGTCTGAAATGCCCTGTTCTCCTTGCTCTGTCCCACACTGTACATCTGGCAGGGTCCTATTTATCTATGCTAGATTCTCCTGATAAAGCTAATAACCTTCCTTAGGTTACTGGCCTTCTCTCCTATGTACCCATTCTTGTTCTTGCACATGGTACTCCCCATCTGTTTACAAATGCCTCTACATCCCCAGGGATCAAGTATCATGCCTGGCAGATCTTTGATGCTTAATCTATTAAACTAGGTAATGTTGCTAAGCATTTTTCTTTACTAAAGCAAAATCCTGCTATTTAGTGGTCTTTGCTTCCATCAATTTTCACTGATTTGGTAAAGCACCAGTGTGGTTGGGAAGAACCATCTATAATAACCATTTTTTTTTTAAATTTCTGATCTTGTCCCATAGTTCTGCATAATTTAGCAGGTTTTTGAAAATGCCCTTTCCTGATCCAATTTCTCCACAGCCTAAAATTGGGGCAATTAAGAGATTTGATTTAGTGTAGGCTATTTTTAAAAAGAAGATAAGTCAGGACAGATAAATTGTTATTCTGTGAATATACACACATAAATAAGTGTCAATAAGGGCATAGGAGCCTGGACGGGAGTCATGGGATGTGAGGAACATAGTTTGTGACACTTCTGAGTGTCCTTGAACTTGCAGCTCAGGGTTGAACTGGTGATAAGTATTCCCATCTTGCATTGTGAAACAGTTTTGCCTCATAATTCAGGAGATCTTGTATGTTTCCTGAAAAACTCTTGAGTGAGTGCCATCTAAGGCTGGAGACTTACCTGCCTCTATAATTGGTGTAGCCTGTACACTTACTAATTGAATCTAGTACAGAGTGACTCCTTGTCCATAATAGCAGATACATTAGGGGTAGTGCTGGCCCTGCCAGCTTCCCTTGTAATAGCAGGCAAAGACTGCCTCTGGATTCTTTTTCATTTAGGGGCCCTCTGTATAATCATCAAGCAGTCCATGGTTAGTTGCTCATCAAGAACACCATGGAATCACATTGCTGGCATGGAGACTCCTGGCATCTGGGTCTTGAATCCTTTCTTGACTGTTTGTATCTTCATTGAATATTTGATTTTTTCCTTAGTACCCATTCTGACTAGTGACAATTAATCCTGTTCTTATGTGATCCCCCAGAGTATTAGAGTACCTAGTGTTTTGATCCTTACAGTGAACTTATCCTGGCTTTTATTAACATATACTTAAGCTATCTAACTTTCTTCTATGTTGTTTTCTTTTTTCAATATTTACTTTCATTATTCTACATAATATTTTAAATTTCCTTCTCTAAAGTTGTGTACCCTATCAGTACATGAAGGATGCTTGTCCCTGTGTTGTTGATGTCAGTAAGAAGACACATTGTTACTTGACCCCCAATAATCAGGTTGGTCAGTCTTTGTCTCTCTCTACTAAGACATGAGCTGGACTGGGAAATCTTAGTCCCCCAACCTTCTGACTATTGCTTGGTCTCTTAGATAATATCCAAGGAATCTACCTAATAACCCTTACCTTCGATCAAGTTCTGAGCCACCAAAAGAAGAATCAGAGTGAATAACTCCAACTGGAAGATCTCTTTCCTGGAAGAAAAAGTCAGATGTTGAAGCAGGTTTGAAAACATCCTATTTCTCCAGGGCTTCCCCACCATTCCTCGACTTTCTATTCTGTAATCCTACGGCCAACAGTATACAAGAGGAATACTGGGGCCTCAGAGATGGGTGGCTCTGGATCAGTTAATCCTTCACCAAGAGGGCTCTGAGCCAGTTTAGATGGGAGTGAGGTGTGGGGAGGCCTAGGGAGTAGAGAGGAAGGATGATGGAAGTCAACAAAAGAGTGGGCAGGAGAGTGAGGAATGTAACAGGACCTTGAGTTACTGTGAAGGACAGCAGAGAGGGGAAGCCCTCAAGGGCCCTGGAGGGTGCTGACAGGAGTCCCTGGTGAGCCACCCATAGTCTCAGTCTTTAAGGACAGTGGTAAACCCTATCTTAGGAGCACCAGGTCAGGACCTGGATCAAGATCTTTGTGTGGTCTTGATGACAGGACTGTCCATCAATTGGGAGGCATTAGAGGCAGTGACAGAATCTTACAGGGTCTTTGTAAGCAATGCCTGATGGGACACCTCTCTTTCAGCACATGGAGGATGCTTGTGCTTCATACAGAATCATAGCCCAACCCCCAGGACCTTCAGTTCTGACTTGTTGCCCAGATGCCTACCTATTTCTCTCAGGGGAACACTCAGCTCTGATATGAGCTTGCAATCATTTCAACAATGACTGGAAAACATAGGCAGCTCAAGGGGTCAGGTTTGGACTGGTGTGGTCTGAAACAATGCATGAAGGGGCAGGATGGTGCCACAGGTGCCAGAGGAAGGGTAGGAATGAGGGGGTTTTGCCTAAACTAAAGTGAAGGAGGAGACTTCAGGGTGTGCTTTGGGGTTTTCATTTGGTTGGAGTCCCAACCCTGGTGGCCCAGTTCTCTTTAACCTCTGCCTAGCATAAGAGTCCTCTGGCATCTAAAATGATTAGATCTCCTGAGTTACAGATGGAAGCTCCTTTGGAAAATAGAGGAAGGATTAGTAGTGAGTAAAAAGGGACAGACACCATGTGTTTTACTTACTGGCAATGCAGTGGATACCGTTTTGGGGATCTGATTGGACACTTTCCATGGGAATCTTTATAACTGAGGGAGGGAGGAACTGGGGCTGGAGAAAAACAGTAGGAAAAGTTGATAAACACCAACACAACCACTTTGTCTTTCTTGCCAACATGGAAAATACACACACCCACAGTGTGCAAACCTCCATTCCTTCACATTCAGACTAAATGGGGTGCTGCAAATGCTCTTGGGTTCACTAAGGGAAAATGGGCACAGTTGGTCCTGTTTTAGATACCCAGTGGACAGGAAGGAACTCATCCAGGAATGTCACTCCTCAGAACAGTTTCATCTATCATGCCACAGTCATTTGGGACTAAACCTCACACAATATCTGTGTTGGTATAAAGATGTGAAAAACCAACTTGTGAACATAGAATCTTGCTTTTCCATTGAATGTATCATATAATCCTGAGATGCTTTACCCCTAACCTTGGAATAGTTCCTGGCATGTGGGATCCACTCAAATATTTATTGAATGAACCAATGAAAACAAAAATAAGTGTGTTTTTAAAAGAACCTGGACTCTGTTTCTTTTCAGAATCTACTTTTGAAATATATCTGCAAAAAACATGTGAATAAATTATAAAGGGGCTGGGGTTGTGGCTCAGTGCTAGAGCGCCTGCCTAACACATGTGAGGCACTGGGTTTGATCTTCAGCACCACATAAAAAAATAAATAAAACATTATGAGATTTTTCTCCTTCCTGGAAGAGGAAAGTAATTAAATACCTGGGTAGTTTTGGCTAATCACAACCATCAAAGGATTGTTTAATCACCAAACAGTGAGCAAGGATTTGCCCACGAATACCTTTCATTTGCAAAAGGTGAGATCCCAGGAAACAGGACAAGGTTCATGAAGGGTTGTGAGTTCAGGTAAAATTGGGAGCCTGGGAGCCAGGCATGGTCTCAGGAAATGACATGGCAGCTCAGTATATGGAAAGCATGAGTTCAAAAATGATTTCCTAATTCCCTCTTAGACATTCAGCTGTATGTCTTGGGTAAGTCACTTCCCTTTGGGGGGACAGTATCACCATTTGTAATGAACACTTGAACCAGATAATGTTTCTGCCCAATGTTCTGAGATTTGTTGTAACTTCCGGGCTGGCTCCTTGTCTGTTGACTGAGTGTGGGTGGGGTGTGAAGGAAGCATGGGAGAGGAAAGGGATAGATGGGCAATCAGGTGGTCCTAGGCATCTGGGAGAAGAAGCCATTCTCCTTTCAGTGAGGACACATACCTCTCCCCCAACTTCTGTTCCCAATACTCTAGAGGACGGCCCAAGCAAAGTTTAGCTCTAGTTCCTCCTGCCCGTCCCAGAGTCCAGTCTACTTAAAAGTCCCCATCAGACTTCTCCCCACAGGCCTGCTCCATTCCTTGGGGGTCACTCCTTATAAATGCCTTTTGGAACCATCTTCTGTGCCATTCTCTCAGGGACCTGTGCCACTATTGACAGTGGCCCTGAAATCCAGAAATGGGAGTGAGCTTTGCTAGTCAACTGCTCCTTGGCAGGGAGGCTCACTGGCTCTGGCCCATCCTGAGGACTTTTACAGGAACAGATGAGCTCTTAGCACCCCAGACCAAGGCCAAGTAGAAAACCCAGCTTATCCAGACTCCTCGTAGGCACTGTTGCAGTCACGTGAAAAGCACCCTCTCCCTGGCCCTGGTGGCAGCTGAGGAAGGAACTCTTGGTCTCCCTGCTCCGACCAGGCCTGCCACCTTCCCCACCTCCTCATCGCTGTCCTCATGGGCCCCCTTCCTTCTCTTCTTCTTCTTGTCTGTCTCCTTTTTCTCCTTCTCTGGCAGGATGTTGTCAATCCAGGCCAGATCATGCTGAGAGAAGATGAAGTCCAAAAGCCTTCGAACAATGATGAGGCCCAGGATCTGTGTGGTAGAAAGACAGAGAGGCTGAAGTTTTGTGAGAGTTCAGAGAAAACCATGGATTAAATAGTTTTTTCTGTTTTCTATTTTCAGTCAGCTGAGTTCAGGTAGCTCTTCCGATAGTCTTTGGAGCTATTCCAAAGACCCCACAAACCATGTTCACCTCCCCAGCTCCTTTGGTTCCTCTCATTTGGCCTCTCAGGTGAGTGACTATGACTACCTGTGACTGAGAGGGACAGAGCCTGTGACAGCTGAAGTGGGGAGCCAGGGCAGAGACCATGGCTGGAGAACCACAGTCATTCTTTAAGTGCATCTCACATTTGAGTGTGCTTCAAGATCCCCTGGAGGCCTGTTAATACAACATTGCTGGGTGCCACCCCAAAGTTTCTGATTCAGCAGGTCCGGGGTGGGGCCCAAGAATCTGTTATCTCTAACAAGGTTCTCAGGTGATGTTAGTGCTGCTAGCCCAAGGATCACACTTTGAGACCCACTGCCCCCCCCACCCCATTTCTTTTCTTTTTTAAAAAAATTGTTCTTTTTAGATATATGTGACAATAGAGTGCATTTTGACATATTATACATACATGGAATATAACTTTCTAATTAGGATCCCATTCTTATGGTCGTACATGATATGTTGTGTATTCATGTATGACTGTAGGAAAGTTATGTCTGATTCATTTTACTGTCTTTCCTACTCACATCACTCCTCCCTTCCCTTCATTCCCCTTTGTCTAATTCAATGAATTTCTATTCTTCCCCTCCTCATCCTCCCTTGTTGTGTTAGCATCCACATATCAGAGAGAACATTCGGCCTTTGGTCTTTTGGGATTGGCTTATTTCACTTAGCATGATAGTCTCCAGTTCTATCCATTTACTGGCAAAGGTCATAATTTCATTCATCTTTGTGGCTAAGTAACATTCTGTCCTGTATATATACCACATTTTCTTTATTCATTCATCTGTCGAAGGGCACCTAGGTTGGTTCAATAGCTTGACAAGTGTGAATTGCTCTGCTCCCATTTCTAAGAAGTGTCAATCTCTCCATTAACAAAAGCCAAATAAAATATAGTAAGTTATATGGAATTTTTTTTTTTTTTTTGTACTGGGGATTGAACCCAGGGGCACTGGGTTGACTAGTGCACTGAGTGTCCACTGAGCCACATCCCCAACCCTGTTTTGTATTTTATTTTGAGACAGGGTCTCACTGAGTTGCTTAGGGCCTCGCTAAGTTGCTGAGGCTGGCTTTGAACTTGAGATCCTCCTGCCTTAGCCTCCCAAGTGCTGGGATTACAGGCGTGCGCCACTGCGCCTGGCCTATATGGAATTTTTAAAGTAAGTTTGGTTCTGTTCAGAATGAACAAATTAAAGAGAGAAATAAGTGATCTTTTAATAAATTCAGTGGACCCAGGATGGTCTGTTAGACATATTATCATTTTACCACTGAAAACTGGCCATTAAATGAGACCAGGGAGCAAACCCTTCAGCTAGACTTAACACTGGTTCCGCACTGTTACTACTTTTTGAGCATGCAGAGCTCAGGGGTCTGATAAACCTGGGTTTAAAAACTCCTGGAGCTGGCAGGGCACAGTGGTGCACACCTAACTGGAAGGCTAATGCAGGAGAACTGCATGCTTAAGGCCAACTTTGGCAACCTAGAGAGACCCAGTGTCAAAATAAAAAAAATAAAAATGGGTTGGGGATGTAACTCAGTGGTAGAGTATCCCTGGGTTCAATCCCCAGTACCACAAAACAAAACCAAAACACCAAAAAACCACAACAATAAACTCTTGACTCTGAAAACAATGGTTGCTAGGGACTGGGGTGGACAAAGGGCTGTCTATATATGGCGCAGCAAGAAGGAATTTGGGGGTGATGGAGCCATTCTGTATCATGGCTACATGGCTACAGAATCACCATTCTCCACATTTGCCAAAACTACAGAACAGAGTGAATTTCACTGGATTTAAAAACAAACAGGAGGGGTGCAGATCTTGCTCTGCCTGGGTTTGTCACTCCCTTGTGCCCTCCGAGTCTCATCATTCTCATTGTAAAACGGGGGGTACCTAGTAGTACCTCAGGGGCTGGTGCAGACTAAGTGGACAGCACTCAGTACATGCCAATCATCACTATCATTACCCTTGCCTTCCTCATCTCTGAGGCCCAGGAGGACACTGTTGGGGAGGATTCATGTCCCTTTCCCTGGAGTAGGGACTCTCAACCCTGACTGTATATTTATGCTCCCTGTAGACTTATTAAAAATACCCCGGAAGTCCCAAAGACGTTCTGATTTAATTGATTTTAAAAAGCAGCCAGAGTCAAGAACCACTGACTAGAGATTTCCTAGGCACTCTAAGAGCATTAGCCCCCATGCTTCAGTCCCCCAGCAGGGACTGGGTGGCTTTCTTCTGGTGGGGTTATCTAGAGGGCCAGATGCAACATGGTTTTTGTTTGTTTTTAGTTTTAGTTTTTGTTTTTGTCTTTTTTAGTACTAGGGATTGAACCCAGGTGTGCTTAACCACTGAGCCACATCTCCAGTCCTTATTTATGTATTTATTTATTTATTTATTTATTGGTGCCAGGGTTTGAACCCAGGGGTGTTTAACTATGGTGTCATACTCCCAGCTTTTTGTTTTGAGACAGGGTCTCACTAAGTTGCTTAGGGCCTCTCTAAATTGCTGAGGCTGGCTTTGAACTTGCAATCCTCCTGCCTCGGCCTCCCCAGCCACTGGGATTACATTTGTGTGCCACCATGCCTGGCTCTTTTTACATTTTATTTTGGAATAATTTCAAATTTCCATAAAATGTGAAAGAATAATCAAATAACTCCCAGCTCAAACTTTGGTCATTGGGTTTTGAAGTTCCTGATCTCTGATTCTGTTCCCTCCCTGCACCACACACACACTATTTATCTTTTCAAATTCATTAATTTTGCATGGTGAAAAGATTTATACTTAGTATGCATTTACTTGTGAGATTGGCTTGAAGTTTGGCAGTGGAGAACTCGGGTCTGAAGTTGAATGTCCAGCTTCTCCAATCCCACTTTTACCGTCCCTCCCCCAGCAGGAAAGTTGGGTAGGGACCTCAACATGCAGGTTGTCACTGCAGGCTCCACACGCCTCACTGACATTCTTTCCTCCACCCTTCTCTTCATTCCCTACCACACACCATCTGGCCTGGCCTCACAACTGAGCTGGCTTCTGCCACCCAAGGGAACCAAACCAAGCCATTGGGGAGAAAGTGAAGGGCGATGGAAGGTGACACACTGGCTGCGCTGCCAGACTCCTAGCCAAAGCCTGCCTAGATCAACCTGCCCAGTCACAGAGAAGCCGACGTCCACTTTACCATGACTGGGAAGATGATGGCAGCCACGGTGGACTTGAGGATCCAGAGTACTGCCAGGCAGAGGATCTGCACCAGGGTGAAGAGGTGGATCCTACGCAGGGGTACATGGCGAAGGAAGGCGTGGTCTGGCTGGTGCTTCGCTGGCATCAGGAAGAGCTTGCAACGTTCCCAGAACTGACAGAGATAGTGTGGGCTCAGCAAGGCAGCTGGGCCATATTCCCTAACATCCCTCCATAGGTCCACTGAGGCCTGGGGCTAGAGGAAGGGGTGACGTGGGAGGGTCTCAAAGAGGGACTCTGGTTCAGGCATTAAGTAAGATGCTCTGGTGGTGTCTAGGCAGATATATAATGGTGGAGGGAGGGAGGATCCTGAGCCCTGGGTGAGGGGAATGGTCCTGGAGATGGCTGCAAAATGAACATGGTCCATTCAAGGAAAATGCAACTTAATGGACACAAACTATCCAAGGTATCACATTTCATAGTAAATATAGAACAAAACAAAGCAAAATGCTTTCTTCTGTGGAGCTGTCTTAGGGAAGAGAGGAGAGAGGTACAGTGAAGTGCTCTTTGGCGTTAGTTTGATCCAGGTTTTGAATTGAGTTTCAGTCTCCCCATCTGTGAAATGGGGATCAGAGAACCTAATTATATAGATGAAATGACACCTGTAAAGTGCCCTACATAGTTATTTTGTTTGGTACAGAATATTACTATTATTCTTTCACTGAACCAGAAGAGCAAGCATTTGGGGTCTTGGTGACATTAGAGAGTGCTGACTTCATGTCCTATCAGTCTAGGGAGGGGAGAGCCTTACCTGGATGCCATTCAGGGAGGCCACACCCATGTAGAGGAAGACTCCATACAGCACAGGCATGGGGATATACTGAAATGAGAGCAGAGTTTTGGATTGGACCTTTGCCTGGGGTGGGTCCGTGGTCTCCATGTTCTGGATAAATGTGTCTGCTAACCATAGAGGCAGCCAGGGAGGTGGATATTTGGAGGAACTGAGGGTGTCTGAGAGGAGTTCTGGACCTAGACGGGGGTGCAGTTGGGTGATGAGGTTGGGTGGGCACAACTGCTCCCCTCTGCAGCTGGAGTAGCCAGCACAGCATGCAGCTGCTCTCCCAGTCCGGCCCCTCTCCCAGCTCCAGGGAAGCCCTGTGGTTTCACTGAAGACCTTCCTAGAAAGTGAGAAAGCTCCACAGACTGCTTATTCCTGCCAGCCCCTTCCCACTTTCAGCCTTAGCTGAGGGCCCCCAAAGCTGCTGGGCCTGCAGGGGGCCAAGGACCTTTGGTGAGTTGACCAAAATCAGCAGGAAGTACCAAGGCCACTTAAAAAAAATCACATATCATTCACAATCGTAAAAAAGAAGCAAAACAGAAGTATATAAACTGTCGCCCAGCGTCTGCCTACTACATCTCTACCCCACCCTTTGAGAATAGGATGTCTGAACCCCAAATGTTCCTCTTCAGGTAGGCTAGCACCAAAACTGGTTGGATCTAAAATGTTTGCCAGAGTAACAGCTGATCTCCAGCTTCATTAAAGTGTAGTTTCCATGCTAAAGACACACTCCCTCGCCACCAGTGTCTGGAAACAGCAGGCCAAAAAGGAAGAAAAGGAGAGTGCACCTGAATTTGTAGAAGTCTCCACCTATTGCAGGAAATTACATGACTATTCCTCCCCTTCATTAACCTATCCCCTCCCCTTCTTTCTGCTACTCCATATCTAACTTCTCAATCCTAAGTAAGTAAAGTCGAATGTGGGGTGGGAACCCACTTCTCCATTCTTTGGTCACTGAATAAAAGTTTGTGCCATGGATGCTCAAATCAGTCTAGTTACTTGCTTTGTGATGCTGAATGGAAAAAGGGCCCCTTTAAGGTCTCTATCTCAGGGGACCAACAAATCTATTGGTAACATGAAACCCACAAATCATCAACTAACCACTAGGAGTTTGGTGGGTACTCTTCCAAATAGACACATTAGCAGTTCGTTTTCTTTTTCAAAAGTGGGATCATGTAATTCATACTGCCCTACAATCAGCATTTCAAATCTCTAAAAGCCTTTTTTTCCTTTTTCTTTTAGTACTGAGGAGTGAACCCAGAGGCACTCTACCACAGAGCTGCATCCCCATCTTTTTATTTTTCATTTTGAGATAGGGCCTTGCTTAGTTGCTGAGGCTGGCCTCAAACTTGTGATCCTCCTGCCTCAGCCTCCTGAATCACTGGGATTACAGGTGTGCGCCACCACAACTGGCTTTTAAAAGCTTTTTGAGGCATTTCTTCACCTCTGTCTAGGCTGTATTTCTACTACTTTTATCCTCTCCTTTAGCTGTACCTGATGCTTGTCACTGTGAATAAAGACTGTCCTGACTTGCTCTGGTTTGTGGTAGAACACTTTGGTGATCACAAAGTCTGAAGCTAACCAGGGCTGCTCAATTTGTAGATGGCATTTAAGAATGTTAATGAGGGTCTGGGGTTGTGGCTCAGTGGTAGAGTGCTTGCCTAGCAAGTGTGAGGCATTGGGTTTGATCCTCAGCACCACATAAAAATAAAATAGAATAAAATAAAATAAATAAATAAGTAAATGAATAAATAAATAATAAAGATATGTGTCCATCTCCAACTAAAAAATATTTTTAAAAAAGAATGTTAATGAATCCAGTCAAGTTAATAACCTCTATTTTAGGATAAGTTAGATTGTGTTCATTGTTTAAATACAAAGCACTGTTTGGACCTACATGCTGTAAACATCAATCCAAGACATTTGAACTAAAAGTTAAAAAAGGAACTACACACCAGGCACAATGGTGCACACATGTAATCCCAGTTACTCAGGAGGCTGAAGCAGGGGGATTGCAAGTCCAAGGCCCTAAGCAACTTAGCAAGACCTAGGGAGGTAACCTGGTGGTGAAGCGCCACTGGGTTCAATCCCCAGTACAAAAAAAAAAAGAAAGAAAATATATGACTCTTCCATCATTTCATTAGCACATAGCTTATGAGATTTTTGCCTAATTATGAAACAGGATAAAAATTTCAAGGAATTATTCTCCTAATCACCCTCAAAGTGTGGAGGCAATTGAGGAATAAATGCTTACATTTAAAAACTTGGCTATCATCTGTAGCAACACAAACTCAAAATGATTTGTAGTTGTTACCAGTGACTGATTAAAAAGTTACCTCATTTTCAAGTCAGGGAAATTGTCTCCAATCTTGTCATTTGCAGCTTTCCAAGCAAACCCTAAAGGCCTATAACATCATACTCCTACCAGTGATAGGGCTGTGATAGAGAACTCTGGATTAAGCAGCATAAATCTTCCTAGAAATCTCCAGGGAAAGGCTTTTTTCAAACATTAATGAAACTAAAAAGTGGCAGAAAGTTACCTATAGTGTCAGCTTTAGATGAACAATGATTACAGTACTGCAACTGTAAGGACATCAGGACCTTCCTCTACACTGTGAGGCAGGGACCATGAGAATAACATAGGGGCCCAGAATGGGAGTTTTGGGCATCATCAGGAGTTCCCCTGAGGCAGGATACAGAAATCCACAGTCTCAAAGAGCCATGGCAAGGTGTCTACAAAACCAGACTTCATGGCCTTGGGTTGGACTGGGAAATTTTCTCAGTGTGTTAAGTAATTTAAGTCACCCATCAAATACATGCTCACTTTACCCCCCCCCCCCATGTCTTTGTTTGACAAGATAATGAAATATTTACAAATCAGTGACGGAAGGCCTGAAGAATATCACTGATCCTCTAACAATAAACATTATTGTCTAATATCAACACAAGCATTCATTGATAGAAAAAGAGAGGGGGAAGGGGCAGAGAGAGAGGCTCCTAGATGGAGTCCAGGATCTTGCATCTTGATCAGTTATATTTTTCTTGAACAGCTACAGCAAATTTCTTTTCTTTAATATAAAATGAATTCAGTATTTAGTACTGGGACCAGCTAGTAATAATGCTTTAATTAGTTAACTAACAATTTTGAAAGCCTAGCTTTGTAAAGAGGTGTACACCTTGATAAAAATTGAATTGGAAATCTTATGATCAATAAAACTCTAGATAAGTCAGTTCTGCTACAAAATTTATCAAATCGATTAAATGTTGGATAAATAAAGTGTGTTGGTCTTTTTTATTTTTTTAAAATCCTAATCTGAAAGAATACTAGTGGGCAGATTTTTCAAACCCCTTTTTGATTTGATTGAATGCAAAGACAGCATCAAGGCACTTGGAGCCATGTGAACCCTTGCAAACTTTACCTTGACTGTCAGAACAATAATTGACATTTCCCCATATCTGACACCTTACTCTCTTTAAACAATGCATAAACTTATATAGAAACATAGTCCACAGCTTGAAAGAGCTACAACATTTGGGCCAAGAATTGTAGCAAAAGGGAATTTCTATTATTGCTCAAAATGTGGAACTAGTACATGTCACTCAAGAGGGAGCAATGTGACTATATGATCACACCAAAGGCTTGGGCAATGTCAAATTTTATGCACAGAACTATTTTTATTTCTTTTTTCTTTTCTTCTCCTCTTCTTCTTTTTTTTTTTCTTTTCTTTTCTTTTTTTCCTACAGGGCTAAGGCTCAAACCCAGGGCCTCCTGCATGCTAGGTAAGTGCTCTGCCACTGAGTTACTTGCCCCAGCCCTCGTTTCAATTATTTTATTTATTCTGCAGTTGGCATGTGACCTATGTTAAGAAGACATACAATATTAGAACAAAAAAATTTACTAAAATCAGATGTTAAAAGTGTGATTGTAAAAGCCTAGAAAATGTATACACAGAATGTGGTAAATGTGTTCATGAAAGAATCCATCATGTTATAAATGGAACAAAAGGAAGGAAACCATAGTGGAATTTTCTAACTGCTTTGTTTCTATTCAGCTATGCATCAAATGCTCATGTGCAATGACTGAATTGCTGAACACACTCAGCAGTTGGGGTGGCATGCCTGGGACTACCAGAAGTCTGAGTCTGCAAAGATAGCCAGAGGTGCTATCTGCAAAGTGTTTCTAGGAACTTTAGACTCCTAAAGTAAGTTGTTTTTAGATTCAAATTTATTTTACACAAATGCTTGTTAGGTGGTATCAGGAATGATATGCATGATATTCTTTTGAGCCCTTTCCACAAAAATAAACATTCTCTGGCCATTTAAAATACACTCTTAAATAAACGAAACCATCTGTGTGTGACCTGTCTCTTACACAATGAAAACATTCCTTTAAAACTACCCAACCTTAAACTGACTGCTCAGGTGTGCCCAGCACTGATTCTCAAGCCAGAAATATTTTTCATAGTAAATGAATCAATTAGCATCATAATTCTCTAGTCCTGTTTTTTTAATAAGGTCAACCCCAAAATGAGCTGTTTTAAGATATTCAGAGGGAAAATCACTGCAAAGATTGGAGCAATTACAGGTAACCTTAATTCAGAAGTGAAAGTCTTATGTGTGCACTGATTGAGGGAAAGGGCCATTGATAGCGACTGGCTGCAGTGAAGAGACCTGGTGGGAACACCTATTCCTGACTGGAAAGTGACTATTCTGGCTCAAATGCACCCATTGCAGTTAGTCTCTTCCAGCTGGCCTGGTGGGACATGAGCAAGAGAAGCTTCCCAACTATGTGGGAAAAAGTCACTTAGATGCTCAACAAATTCAAGACAGAGGAGCAGAGAACAGGCCTGGAGAATAGCTCAAGAGTCCTCTCCCCTGAAGGTTAAAACTTCAGAAAATGGGTGAGCAAGAAGGCCTCCAGTGAACTTGGGCTGTTCCTGATCTAAGCAGGGACAGAACATGGCAGAATTTCCCCAGGGGGGGAGTGTCCTCCAGGAAGGTGAGAAAGGACTCTGGATGGGCTGTGAGAGAGCAGAGAGGATGGGTGATGATAACAGGTGATACAGCATTACAGAGAACAGTGGTAATGGCACTGAAATATCACTTTGGCCTACTAAAATTCTGCCTTTTTTAGGGGCCCCTAGGCCAGTGATATCTGGGCTGTGTGGGGACCCTTCCCATGCTTGAGGCCTCTGCTTTGTGCTTTCTCAGGTGACAGTGCCCTTGGTGGGATGCAGAGCCTCACCTTCAGGACAGGAGCCAGGAAAACAGAGGTCCCTGTCAGGATGAAGACGACGATGCCAGTCACTCTCTGTTCCCTGGTGGAGAAGAGCAGGGGAGATCTAGAGATACTCAGTGACTATTCCCAGTCCCCTGCCTCTCTGTGGGCTCTGAAACTTGTGTCCAAGGCCATGGCTTCTGCATCAGGCTCTGCCCTTTAGCCTAAGGCTCAGCTGGCCTGCACAGAAAAGTCAGGGAGCCCCTGAAGGAGGCCAGGGCATTTTGCAGGGGCATCAGGGAGCTTGTTCAGCATAGTGCCTAATAGCTGGATGAACTTAGGTTGAATCCTGGCTCTACCATTTACTCACTGTGTGATATCAGACAAGACCATGGTGACCTTGAGCCAAGTAGAATAGAAATAATAATGACACCTACATCAGAAGATTGTTGTAATAAAAAGGGCTTATTGCCTTGCTTTTTGGCATGACTGATCCTGGGGAAGGGGGCCTGGCTGCCAGTGTTGAGTGCTCAGACTCTAGCACAACCCAGATTAGAGCCCTAGGCTCTGGGGCAGATTGCTTAGACCAGGGGCTCAGGGGACACTGTCTGTCCAGTCATGAGCCCTGCAATGAGGCAGAAAAGCCTCCTTCAGGGCAGGCCAGGTGGCCTACATATCCCAAGGCAGTAGGGAGAAACTCCCATTAGGAGAACGCCAGGATTTGGTGTAGGTCTCGGGGGCCCTATGGGGCAGATGTGATTCCCAGCCCGACACAACTTGGGGACCTGGCATGGGGCATGAGAGGAGGAGCAAGGGAAAGAACAGGCCAGGGCCACAGTGTAGGGGATGGTGGTGGTCCCAGGAAGGCTTTCTGGAGGAATGGAGACTGAGCGAGACCCAAACCCGTAGAAGAGCATTGGGAAACAGGAGAGCCAGGGGCCTGGAGGGGCCTGAGGAAGAGAAAAGGGAAGGACAGAAAGAGGTCCTATCATGGCCTATGTAAGTGAGTCTCTGGAGTTCATGTGTGTGCAGGTATATTTGGCATATTTGTGTGTGGTGTATACACGCGCGTGTGTGTGCACACATGCATGTACGACTCAGACTAGTAAGAAAAACGTACCACTTAGAACTAAATTTTCATCTCCCTTCTTCCTTCCCTTCCAATATCACTCCTGTCCCTAGTTCCTGGGCTGTTGGAGCAGGGACCCTTTTCCCCAGATTCCTTGATGGTAAGAGAAGCTGCCTTCCCCTTCCCTAGATGGGTCACTACTATTGATCCAGGCCCTGACCTCCTCCTACCTGACTCCTAGGAACTGGGGCTGCTCCCCAGGGGCGCTGGTCTCCGTCTCCATCTTGAGGCTGTCGATGTGGGCAATGGAGATGACTGTGGCAGCCACGTACCAGGGCAGCCCCGTGAAGGAGCACAGGGCCATGAGAATGCCCACCCAGAACAGGTCCAGATGGTAGCCAGCAGCCTTCTGCAGGAGTGGTAGGATGGGAGAAGTTTCTGGGACCCTGTTTCTCCTCAGAGCAGCCATTTTTGGAATATGGTTCAGAGGCTCCCCTGCCTTCCAGAGTGCACTCTGAGGGGGCTGCTGCCCTGAGGTGCTCCCTGTAAGGACTTTAGTGGTGTTCAGGTCTTGCTTCCCTCAAAGGTGGCTTCAGTTGCCACCTTGTCTGAAAGGGTTAACCAAGTAAGGGACACAAGTAATGGAGGAGAGGGATGTTCAGGCTCGGAAAAGTCCTAGGTTTGGGTCCCTGGGGAGAAGGGCTCCCACCTGGTAGCCACAGTGTCTGCAGTTCCTGAATGAGAGGCTACAACTGGCAGCCTAGGTTGGTCTATATTGGGGTCAAGGAGAGGGCAACCTAAGTCTTCTTGGACCCAGAGGCAAGGAGAGAGGGGAGTTTCAGGGACCAAGGAGGCTAAGGAAGTTTCTCTGCCTCATGATATCAGACTTGTCCTTCTGTCAGCATCTGCTTCGACTCCCAAATTCACTGTCAGAAGGTACAGAGTTGGAGGGTCACTTTGGAAGAGGCAAGGGTTCTGCATGCAGGGACCCAGCCTGGGTTTGGCCCTCGACCTCCAACCAAGACATTCTGGCCTTGCTGGAAGTCACCCCCACCTCTACCCACCCTCACCACACACCAAGTGGGAACTCGTCTTCTGCTCAAAGTGTTGAAAGAAGCCTCTCCCTTCTTTATTCCTTCTACCTTTGCTTCTAGCAAAGGAAAGCCTTACCTTCAGCTTGTTCTCCTTCCTGTTAACAATGACAGCTGTGATCTGCTGGTCCATGAAGATCAGGATGGTCACCAGTAGGGCGGGCAGGATGCTCGCCAGGTACACCCACCACGGGTTCTTCCCAAAGGGGGCCACGAACCAGCCTCGGTCAGGCCGTGTGGGCTGAGCAGAGCAAATGAAGAGGGCCCTTTCCTCTCTCCCTTGCCAGGCACTTGTTTGCTGGCCCCTTTTCTACTACCTCATCTTTTCCCCAACTGGGGGTATTTTTCAAGCACAATATTTTCCCTTAAGGACATGAGGCACCTGCAACTTTAAAGAGATTACAGAGGCACATAGCTGTGGGAAGTGGCATGAACACCAGTGGGGTCTACAGAATTAATGGGATAATTTGCTGTGACTGCCCTAGAATTGGTTGGAAAATGGAAGTGAAGATCAGAGGGCAGCTGAGTATGAAGTCACTAATTGCAAAAGAACAAAAGGCAGAAATTGGGTCTAAGAAGGAAGAATAATGCATTCCGGGTTCAGTGCATTATAAAATTGTCTGTAAAACACAAACACTGGGGGCTGGAGATGTAGCTCAGTGGTGGAGCACTTGCCTAGCATACATGAGACCCTGGGTTCATCTCCAGCACTTCAAAACAAAATGCCAAACATCAACTCAGACTAGCATGTAGAGAATAAGCTATGTAGAAGCTGACATTTATAATTTTTTTATATTTAAGAGAAAGAGGTACTTTTGTTTTGAAGAGCCAGCATGAATTGTATGAGATGTGTTTAAGCTACTCAGTAAAACCCTGAAATAATATCCTGAAGGTCAAGGCCTCAAAGGCAGAGGAAAATTCTGGGACCTGGACTCCCTACCCTGCTTATCTGGCAGGTGCATTTGTAAGGGAATAGGGCTTGAGCTTAGCCACAAGCAAATGGCACAACTCTGGGCTAATGGATAATTTCTGAAGCAGTGGTTTTGAGTTTTGAACATGTCCAGAATCACCTGCAGAACTGGTTAAAACACAAATTGCTGGGTTCCACCCAAGACTTTCAAATTCCATAGTTCTGAGATGGGAATAAGAATTTGAGAATTTGCATTCCTGCATTCCTTCCTTCCTTCCTTCCTTCCTTCCTTCCTTCCTTCCTTCCTTCC
>JAJEJO010004699.1:2382-18453 GCA_020662805.1 Glaucomys volans | reverse complement strand
TCCTTCCTTCCTTCCTTCCTTCCTTCCTTCCTTCCTTCCTTCCTTCCCTCCTTCCTTCCTTCCTTCCTTCCTTCTTTCCTTCTTTCATTCCTTCCTTCCTTTAGGCAGGGACTTACTAGCCCAAGCTAGTCTGGAATTCCTGAGTTCAAGCAGTCCTCTCACCTTAGGAATGCTGGGAGTACAGATTCACTAAGAGAATTTGCATTTCTAACAAGTTCCCAGGTGACAATGTGACATTAGTCCAGGGACCATACTTTGGGAAATCACTATTACAAGGGATCATTTTCAATAGATCCTCATTGTCCCAGCTTGTAGACTGTCGTAGGTGAGGAAATTGGAAACCCTTTCATAGAAGTCAAAAGGCTTCAACTGGACTGGAGGGTGGATTCCAGCACCTTCCCCTCTCCTTAGGATACACATTTCATTCTAAATGTGCCCCCATGCATCTCTCAAAGGACAACCCCTGGGAGGCTATACAGAAAGTAGCAGAGCATACACTGAGAAACTATAAGGTGTCTTGGCTGAGAGAAGAACGTTGAGTGTAGAGGAGATAGGGATTATAGCTCATGGGCAGGCAGGCGAGTGCCTGGAGCAGGGGCAAGGGGCAAACCTTGATGACATTGGGCACATGCAGCTTGGGGGTTTCCAGGCCAAAACAGGCATCAATTCCACAGAACATCAGGATGGAGAAAATAATGGAAAAGTCAGCCACCAGGGCCCGGACCTACAGAAAAGAGAGAAGCCAGTGAATGAAGCATCCACCCTGCTCCAGGCTGACTCAGTCTGCAGGTGGCAAAGAGGAGACCCCTTAAAGGCTGGGTCCTGAAGTCAGCAAGCCTAGGCTCAAATCCAGGTTCTGCCCCTTGCTGGTTATGTGACCTTGGGGATGCACGACATTGAGCCTGTTTCTTCCTTTGTGAAAATGAAGTACCTACCTCAAGATGCAAGTGAGCGGTAGCACATTTAGAGTGCTTGGGATGCTGGTGGTTAGAGTGGGAGTTGTTAGGGTGCATGGGTAGCCCTGGCAACCCTCGCTGAAGATGTGTTCTGATATGGCAGATTGGACTGGACCACCTGCTAGGTATAATGAGGGAAAGTGTTGCACTTGGAAGGAAACCCTAGCTTTCCAAAGCTTGTGATAGGTGTTGTACCCCTGGGCTGGGAGGGAAACTCTCACCCCTAGCCCCAACTACATAGGGGACCTCTGGCTACTCTCAAACATTCTGTCCACCAAGAGTCTCCAGCCTATAGCTCTTGTTTTCGGGAGACCTGTCCAAGCTGGGTTCTGAATCTGACTTCCCTGCCCTTTCTGAAACAGCATCCTCTGACCCCATCCCCCCACAATTCTATATTGAGAAGTCTCAGGACAGAGGGTCACCCAATGTCTATCTGGTACCCTTTTTATATCTCTTCAAAGAAAACAAGTTGAAGGGCAGAGACAGGCAATATTGCATCCTACTCCCCTTTCAAATTGTGTTAATAATAACATGTGACTGACTGAAAATTCCCAGTGGGTAAAAAAGACAGTGGAGAGCAAAGTCCCCACTTTATCTTTCCTTATCCCACCTTCCTGACATGTCTGCTCGGTTTTCTTGTTCTGGAAGTTTATTCCATGTCAGTTAAAATGTTTGTAGTTTTATATTTTAATTTGCTAATTAAATGCATTATTATAAGATTTAGATTTACTTATTTTACCCTTCCTTCCCTTTCCACATTCCCAATTTTTGATATTCATTTGAAAACTCTTCCTATGGGCTTCCTTTGTGCTTCTGTGTTATGTAATTAAATTTTATTAACTTTTGCCAATGTCAAGTGAGGTGAGGATTGCTGTCCCTGAGCTTGTCACTACCTCTCTCACCTGTCCCCCTTCCACTTATGATGTCTCCACTTTGATTTTTACATGTCAAAGCTAAGGAGATCGTACACTGTTGTATAGACACATCTTTTGTGTTTTATCTGTAAGTGGATTCTGAAAGGTGAAAATCAATAGAATCATATCAGCGTTAGTCACAGCAGAACCAAGTGGTGTGCTGCATTTATATTTCTTTTTCACAATTTTCCATGCTAGCCCCCAAATCAAAATGTTATCAAGTTAACTGTAAACCTGTCATTTTTTTGTAGGACAAAACAGTCAAACATAGGCCATTTCATACAGTCCAGTCCAATATGGAGATGGACAAAATAAACAGCGGTGAACTCCCTCCAATTTTAATAAAAACTTACTTATTCAGTAGACAACCTGTCTTGTCACCCAGTGACATCCCCGTCCTAGCTCTTTAAAGAGAACCACTGTTTTGAATTCAGAGTTTACTTTTCCCATGAAATCTCTACTTGGACTAGATATGTATATATCCCTCAACAAAATATGGCACTGCTTTGCATGTTTTTAAATTTTACAATAAAGGGTAGCATGTTATTTATAATCTTCTGCAACTTGCTTTTTTTTGTTTACCATTATGTTTGCAATATTTTTCCTTGGGGATAAAGCTGTAGTCTATATTATTTGCAGCTTAATCTTTGTGTGATTGTTTTCCATTTGTTTATTTTCATGTTAATGGTTGAATTTAGATTATTTTCAGTTTTTCTCTTGGAATCAATGTTTCTGTGACTAATCTTGTACGCATGTGAGAATTTCTCTGGGTATATACCTGGGAGTGGAAGTGCTTGTCTGAAGATCCTATCATCTTTAGCTTTATCATATAGGGTGCTCATTGTCCTCTAAATTGAACATACCTCTAGACACTCCCATCTATCACTTTTAATCTCCAATAACTGGTATTCTAACATTTGTAGTGCTTACCAACGTGATGAGTGTAAAATAGTGTGACCTTATTCTTTTCTGCAACACAAAATTCCAGGAGGCAAGAGAGCAATTTTTAAGTATTTTAAGGGAAAAAATGTTGGTGGTCCTAGAAGTTCATACTATGCAAATCATTTTTCATCCTGCAAGTAACATTCTAGCATGTTCATATAAGAGGAGACTTAGGGAGATGATAGGTGGAAGAGGGGAGGACATGAGGAGGCTTGTGTTTAGGATGCATTTGTGTTGCAGTTCTACTAGTTTTTCCTTAGTTGGTCTATTGCAAAGTTTGCTAATGAGCCTTTTATTTAGACTTTACAAAATATTTGGGAAAATTCAACTATTTATATGATTTTTATAATATTCATTTATTATTAAATGAATTTATTATTCATAATATTCATTTGTCATTAGTGATAGTAGTAATATTTATTTAAGATAGCTTTAGAAGAGCATGTATGGGATTTATAGTGTGAGAGAGTTGCTAAAATTCTTCCAAGCATCCCTTTCCATAGCACATATGGAAGTGCAGTATTTGAAATTTTTTTTTAGTTGTAGATAAACACAATACCTTTATTTTATTTATTTTTTATGTGATGCCAAGGATCAAACCCATTGCCTCACACGTGCCAGGCACGAGCTCTACCACTGAGCTACAACCCCAGTCCACAAGTGCAGTTTTGATTAAAACATGGTCTATTCCAGACACAAACAGAAACTGAAACTAAAAATAGCAGTTAGCATTTATAATAGCATTAAAAACTCAGGTAACAAGGAATAAATCTAACAAAAAGTGTTCAAGACCTGAAAACCAAATCCTAGAAAACATTATGGAGAGAAATAAGACTAAAATAAATGAAGTGTACTATAGTCTTGAATCAGAAGACTAAAAGAAATGAAAGTTATCAATTCTTTCCAAATTGACACATACAATCAAGACAATCCTATCAAAATTCCACAATTTTTTAATTTTGGTGAAATCTAAAATGATTCTAAAATTCATGTGGAAAATGCAGGGGCCAGGACACTACTATTGAAAAGGATGAAGAGGGAGATTTTGGTCTATAAGATATAAAAACTTCTTAGGAGCTAAAGAAATGGAGACTGTGATCTTGGTGTACAAATAAACCAGTGAAACAGAACGAGGAATCCAGAAACCCAGTCACATATGGACATTTGATATACGGCAAAGGAAGCCTTGAAAACAGTGGAGAAACATTTTTTTAAAATACTGAAACAATTGGCTATTTACATAAAGCACAAAGAAACACTATCTCACATTATACACTAACATTAATTCTGATGAATTGTAGATCCAACATGAAAGGAAAGACAATAAAGCTTTTAGACAATAACATAAGATACCTCTGTCCAATCGTTTCCTTGAGGAAAATTTTAATGTATTCTATTACAATGAAAGTAAGAATTTCTGTTCATCAAAAGGTCCCTTTAAGAAAGTAAAAAGGAGCCGGGCGTGGTGGCGCATGCCTGTCATCCCAGCGACTTGGGAGGCTGAGTCAGGAGGATCACGAGTTCAAAGCCAGCCTCAGCAACTTAGCGAGGCCCTAAGCAACTCAATGAGACCCTGTCTCTAAATAAAATACAAAATAGGACTGGGGATGTGGCTCAGTGGCCGAGTGTCCCTGAGTTCAATCCCCAGTTCCCCCCCAAAAAAAAAAAAAAATTAAAACGGCCAGTGACAGCAAGAAAAAGATATTATAACACATATGGAAGTTATGTGTTAATAAACACATGACAAAGTTTTCAATTTCATTAGTCATCAGGGCACTGACAAGTTTTAAGAACTCATGAGTTACTATTGCATAGAAAGACTAAAGATAAAAGACTGAAAATGAAGTGTCGAAGGGCTTGACAAGAGATTCCAATTCTCCCTGATTCTGAAATATGTGCTTTAACCTGAAAAACCCCCATGGGCCAGCGCCCACATGGTGGCCCTTTTCTTAACAGTTGTTTGATTATAGGTCCCTCCTAACTGCATGGTGCACTTACCTTGGTAGGAAAATAGCGGCTGAATTTGAATTTCTTCAAAGTCAAGGTCATGGAGTAAGTCCCAAAGAAAAGGATGAAGGACATGAGTGCCAGGTCTGGGATGAACTGGCAGGAGTTCCCAAGTAGGCGCCCACCATAACTCAAACACTCCTTCTTGCTCAGCAGGGACCAGTCCAGTGCTGTGAGGTTAGGGGGATTGTACTTGGAGACAAAATATAAGAGAGAAGGGATCAGGACCTTCCTGGCAGGTTGGCTGTGTCCTTCTCCTTGCCTTCTCAGGCAGCCCATACACCCACCACCATGATGCCTTTAGCAACAGAATGGTGGTGCTCTAGGGGACAGGACTGTTCAACGAATCATAAGCAGGCAGCTCCCTGGGAATATTGGAAGATGACACTTGCTTTTTGATTGTGTTCTGGGTTGAACCCCATGTCTTTGCTAGCAAGAAGGAACTATGCAGGAGTGGGAGGAATGCCCTCCCCCTCAGTAGGCTGGACTTGTGTCCCTGTCCATCAGCTGTGGGTCTATTGACATCTCAATAGACCTATTGAGATATAGCTGTGGGTCTATTGACTATTCTCTCCTCTCCTTCCCCTCTGTGACTCTCCCTTGTCAGTCCATTCTTAGGTCATTTCAGCTATTTCCCTCCTTTGTGTCCCAGATCCTAAAATTCAGGGCATGCAAAACAATGCAATTTTATATATAAATATAAATTTTGTATCCATTGTATCCATGGTTTCACTACTATGAACTCAATCAACTGTGAATCAAAAATATTTTTTAAAAATTGCGTCTGTGCTAAACATGTATAGACTACTCTTACTGTTACTATGTAAATGATACAGTATAACAAACATTTACAGAGCATTTACATTGTATTAGATATTATAAGTTATCTAAAAATGATTTAAAATATCCAGGAGATGGCCATATAAACATTATACCATTTTATATAAGACATTTGAACATCCATGAATTTTGATAACTTTGGGGGATCCTGGAGTTAAACCCCTGTGAATATTGAAGAATGTTTATATTTATATATTCCTAAGAGTAATCAAAGGAGGAAGAAAAGGGGTGTAATTTATAATATGATTTAATACATATTTTTAAAAGTTAATAAATAGATGTTTAGAAACAGCTACATAATGATGTAAACAGATGCTTACAACTAGCTGTGAGAGGTGTTTGGATTAAGACAAGTATAATAGATCATTACAATAATGTCCCCAATGAATCATGTCTCCCTGCATCCACACTCATTCACAGTCATTGATGGTCCTCCTATCAGAGGGGAGTCTATTTTCCCATCCCTTTGAATATGGGCTGGCCTTTGACTTGCTTAGAGTGAGGGAGGAAATGACTTCACAGCAATTAATGGAGGCTTGCAAGTTCTGCCCTCACACTCTTGGAAACCTGATAACACAATGCTGTGACAAACTCAAGTCTGAGAAAACCACATGGAGAGACAAGTAGAGCCATGTGTTCCACCTGAGGCCAGCCCCCAGCAGACTTGCCAGCTTGAAAGGCCACAAAACTGAGTTCAGGTGAAATCAGTGGAACAACCAGTCATCCCACAGAATTGTGAGAATTATAACTACCGCTGCTTTTGCTTTAATCCACTTTTTTTTTTCGTACTGGGGATTGAACCCAGGGGTACTCTACCACTGAGCCATACTCTCAGCCCTTTTTATTTTTTATTTTGAGACAGGATCTCACTGCATTTCCCAGGATAGCCTAAGACTTTCAATCCTCCTGCCTCAGCCTCCCAATTTACTGAGACACTAATTTTGAGGACAGCTTGTTACATAGCAACATAAGCAAGGAGGTCTGGTGTGGGACTGCCCCATGCTGTCTTGCATTCTGGGACCCCCATCTACTGAATGTCAGCCATATCTCTCAATCACCATGTATAATTTAAAATGCTCCCTGCAGCTATTGTTCCTCTACCACCCCACAGGTCTGCCCCACTTTTTGTTTTCCAGTTTGTCTCTTGTGATTCCCTTTTCAATCTCCCATCATCACCCATCCTAGCTGAACTTATCCATCCACTGTCCTTGCAAAGGTTTTGTACTGTTCCTCTTTGGCCCTTTGTCTTTGATGTTCCCTTGGCCTGGAATGTTCTTCTCTATACTGAATCAACCTTCTCCCAACCTTGAACACCTGAACACATTCCACTTTCTCCATGAGGCTTTCTCTGTCCCTCCAGCTGATTTCCTTTCCTGCCACCAAGGTTGGAAGAATATATGTGGCCTAGATTTGGTGCGTGGCAAGCCCTGCTCATGCTTCCCATAATGCTTCATGTGCATCTTCACAAGCATATCAAAAGGAAGTTGGATGGTTTGGGGTTGTAGCTCAGTGGTAGAGTGCTTGCCTTGCATACGTGAGGCACTGAGTTCAATCCTCAGCACCATATTAAAAATAAATAAGCAAAATAAAATTATTAAAAGAAAAAAAAGGAAGTTGGACGTCAGGGACCATGTTGGTTTCTTTCTTCACTCTTTTCTTTTCTTTTCTTTTTTGCAGTGTTAGCAATTGAAGCCAGGGCCTCTGACATGCCAGGCAAGTGCTCTACCACTGAGGTACACCCCCAGCCCCACATCGATTTCTTAGTGTGCATAGCATCTTGCATGTAATAGGTATCAAGAAATAGGCACTAACTGATTCTGTTCTTTCTCTCTCAAGATCTGAGATTTGGAAAACCTTAGATTAAATTGTCAACAAGAATGTGTCTGAGCAGAGTCACTAACTGCCTGTGCAGAGTAATGTAAGAAGCAACTTCGGAGACACTAAAAGCCTACACATCTCTCCCAAGGCCTATGAAGATTACGCTTCACCTGGATTTGACTATCCCACCATTAGACCCACTTCGGCTGGGACATTGGCTCCTGAAGGCCATCATTCCTCATTATTGGAAAAGGCAGACTAGACCTAGAAGCCCCAGGGACTAAGAAGGGCAAAGGACAGGTCAGACTCATTAGGGTCGGGGAGCCTAATAAACTTTCTGGGACTAGGGAGTGGCGTGGTTGGATGGGAACTGGTGGAGAGGGAAGGACAACAAAGAAAGATGAATGGGAAACTATGTTTACAGCTTGTGTGTGCAGGCCTGTTTCCATTGCTCACTGCTACCTCCCCTCCATTTGTATATCGGGTATATCATATTTATGCAAATGGATGTAATAGAATGAGGCATGTTTTAAAATGGGATGTTTACAGTACATATGTAAAAAAAAGTACACATTTACAAAGCTCTGTGGGTGCCCCTGGGATTGACCTCTGCAGAGTCTGGGTTGCCATGAGTTGGTCTCAGTTTCCCAAGTCTCTTCTCATGACTCTCCTCTCCCCCCACAAAAGGACCTAAATGTCTTACTTAAGAGGAAGGGACTTACCAGAGAAGCATTGAGGTTTGGTGCTGGTGAGGCTGAGGCATTGAACACGGTTGTATTCACTGCAGATGAGCAAGGACATGGGGAAGGTTAGTGGCTTCTGGATGGGAAGCCTGCAACCCCCTCGGAGCTCCTGCCCTTTCCGCTCTCCCTCTGGTTCCTTAGAGCCAATTTGGTTTCTATTATGAGGACAGCCCATCATATCTGGCCTCTCTTCACCTTCCTCATTTTGTCTCTCTTGCCCCTCTCTTGAGGGATGGGTTGGTGGGAGGGAGCCTGGGTCAGAACTGAGACAGAACAGCTGGGCCAGCTGTTCTAGGACATCTCCTTCTTGGCAATAAACCATTGTTTTTTAAAAAACGTAAATAAAGAATCTGATGCTAAGACAAGTTGGTGAATAATGTGCCTTGTGAATTCCTACTGGCCACTGGACCCATTTTCTGTTTAGTTAGACTTAAGGAACATTTTTAAAGGAGTGACTACATGCCATGCACCATGCCAAACCCATATACCTATTCATTTAAATTCTCAAATCTCCATGATGTATCCCCATTTTACAGATGAGGTAACTGAGGCCCAGAGAGGTTAACTTGCCTATTATTGCCCAAGGTCACAGAGCTCATACTTGAGCCATGATCCCAACCCAGGCAGGTTGACCCAGAGCATATAAACCTCCCAGTTCTGTACAGAAAGTGTTGCCCCCTCCCTTCCACCAACACATCCTTTCTCTTCATATGCGCTTCTTTTTTTAAGGTCATCTGGGCCTGTTCAAACTTGTTTGCTTTGATATTATCTGCTCTAATCTGCTCCTTTAGTAGAAGACAGGATAAATAGATCCTGGGTGTAGGAACTGAAGAAGAATCAGGAACCCAAAGGTTCTGTTCTCAATTGTTCTCACTGTATCTCTTGCCAGCTCGCTCCTTCCCTGGCCTCAGTGTCCCTTACTTTAAGTGGAGCATCTAAGGGTCCCTTCAGGTCCCTGAGAAAAACTGGAGGAAACATAATCTGCCTCCTCTCATTTCCATGTGGACTCTTCCACTCTCCCTTCTGCTCTCTGTCTGGTCTCCTTTGCTCCTTCCTGTGGGGAAAGCTCATCACCCACATTGGGGGGGGGTCCCCAAAGATTGTGGCCACTCATGACAAAGGTAGGCTTTGGAGGACTGCTGCTTGCCCTCTCTCTTCCTCCTAAACTGCAGGGGTGGAAGTGAAGGACAAGCTCGACTCCCTTTCCTCCTACAAGTGAAGGCAGACTAAGTAGTTCCCCTGTGGCAGGTGTGGGGAGATCAAGAAACCCTGGGCAGCTTGCTGGCAATAAGCCTGAGGTGCTCTGCTAACTCCATTTGGCCGCTGCTGACTGTCCACATTTGATTAGGAACTCCGAGAGAAGAATAGCTTAATCTTGAAGCTTTTCCCAACCTCTAACAAGCTGTCCACAGGGTTGGATATTACCTCAGGACCCCTCTAAGGTGTTCACTTTCAGGGCAGCTAGGCTGGGTAGCTGAGAAACTCAGTCTTGCTCAGTTTGTAGAACATTCCTAGGAGTTCTACAAATCCAGAGGTTTATTCAGATTGATCTGACAAAAGTGTCACTTACTAGAAATCAAGGACATCTGTTGCCTTTCCTCACATTGCTGACCAAGAGAACATGATGCACAATTAACATTAGGGACAGAGGAGCTGGGCAAGAAGCTGCCTCAGGACCACCCACTCACATGCTAGAGAATTCCCTGTTTGTGCTTAAACTTGGGGAGGTCAATCATTTTCCACTACCCAGTGTTTTAAGGCCAGACAGCCTCTTGGTGTCTTCAGCTTAGGTGTATCAATTATTTTATATCAAGAACTTTGTAGTGTTTATCTGAAAGCCCCTTGAGATGAAGATGGAAGAAATATAATATGAAGAATTCCAGAAAGGGTCCAAAAATATTATAAAGTTCTAGTGTACAAAATGTGGTACTCACTTGGGATTGAAAGCAGCCAAATCAGTGTTTGCAGCATCCATAAATAGAATACAAATCAGTTACAATGGAAACAAAATTAAATATAAAAAGAAAGTGCTCCCGAATAAGCGCTTATTAGGAAGAGTGACAAAGAAGAATGATAGATGATATAGATGATAGTATGCCATAGTCTGGCTGTTTTTGGTTTTTTTTTTCAGTAAACCTAGGAACATGGAACGATTAGTAAGTAGATGACTCATGAACTGGAAAGAAACCACATTTAGTTCCCCACCCTAGTTTCCTACATGTCTAGAACTTTCCTTTCCATACTTTCCTAATCAGAACTAACTTGTTATACTAATTAACAGTTCAAGAGAGCAGAAGCTTTCAAAATTGAGAGTGCATCAGAAGCACCTGGAAGGTTTGTTAATAGATGGTTGGAACCTGGTCCAGTTTCTGATTCAGCAGGTCTGAAGTGGGGCTCAAGAATTTGCATTTCCGACAAGTTCTCAGATGGTGATAATGCTGAGTGTCTGGGGATCACACTTTGAGAACCATGACAACAGCATGACCCAAAAGAATGAAGTGACATCAAGTACCTGGGCAAGACCAGAGGGGAAGCTAATTGGAAATGAAGTGGCTTTATTATACTCTTTGAACGCTGCTTTGTATGCTCCTTCATCCCATTTCTAGGGCATCTCTAGGCTTGGTTTCTCCTGTGGATAGATAATTTTCAGAATAGCCAAAAGTCTTTATATAACCCCAGAATTTGGAATGTTTATAGAAAGCGATCAAGGAATATTCTAAAAGTCATGTTTATGGGAAATTTGTGTTCAGTACAAGGAATCCAGAGTCTGGAATGCATAAGCTGTAAACGAGAGCATCCAGATGGAATTTGGCCCTGAGGTAGGGTTTGCCCTAGGGCAAAATAAAAAGGGCCAGTGGGTGGGACCTCCTCAATGTTCTGGACAAGCACTGTGCCCTAACTCAGGACCAATGATAGCTTTACCTGTCACTGGATTTTAATAGAATAACTCAAAATTAATGATAGAAAAAAATGTAAGGAAAAATTGAGTCTTGACTTCTTGACAAAATCAGTGCAGTAACAGGGAGAGGAGGTACAATTAAAACCATACTCTTTGCAGGCAGGGCTCTTTAATCTTCCGTAAAACCCAAAGACACTCAAAAATTGTGCCACAAATAGTTTTGATTGACTTATCAGCTTTTAAAAAACAATTATCCATAGTAATACTGTTTGGGTTCTTTGTTCGTTTGTATTTTTTGGCAGTAGTGGGGATTGAACCCAGGGCCTCATGCAAGCTTGTCAAACACTCTACCACTGACCTGCACCCCCAGTCCTTTTTAAATTTTTATTTTGAAACAGTCTCACTAAATTTCCAGGCTGGCCTCAAACTTGTGATCCTCTTCCCTCAGCTTCCTGAGTAGCTGGGATCACAGGTCTGCACCACCTTGCCTGGCTCGTAGTAATGTATTAAGGGACTGATACCCCCAATTGTTTACTTATTTCCTTTAACCAAATCTGGGCATAGATTTGAAAACTTCATAAGAGCCCCCATAAAAACTGGCAGAGCCAACATTGATGTCCCCCTTCTATATCTAGGGAAACTGAGGCTTTGTGTGACCTTGGGTGACCTCTGGGCCTTAGATTGCTCCCTGTGAGTCCAGCCTGGTGGTGTTTGTAGAAGTGTGGGTGGATCTCCTGCTCTGCAGCAGCACCCTGGGTACATCCCACTGAAGGCTCTCAGGGCCATGCTTATGGCTGTAAGGGAGGTCAAGAGATCAGACTCTACGAGAAATCTCAAGTTTCCAGATGGCAGGTTTTGGTCCAGAAAGTAACTCCACAGGAATGGCACTGAATTCTTATTATTAGGTTGACCATTTGGTTGATTAAACCTTCCACCCAGTCTGAGGGTCCCTTTTACAATGCCACCCCTGGCACAAAGACATCCAGAGTCCAAGTACCTGACTACCAACCAAGGGGGTGGATATTTGCCATGATGGAGACTCCTACCATTGCACACTCTTCCCTGAAGTCAGCCAGCATCTGGTTTCATGAAACTTTGGTTCCTCAATGTGTTCTATAGTCTGTGGTTAGAGAGGGTGAATGTGGCCACTTGTGGCATGGCAGGTTTTCTCTCATACCTCTCTTATCCCTAAGAAGCTGAAGAGTCCCAGATTATCCAACTGTTGTTCTAATGGCATGATTGGCAAGCCCTCCACACTAGATGTGTTCCTGTTTGTAAGGATTTTCATCCATCCAATGTGCTCTCACCTTGTAAAGCATGAGACCACATTGACAGCAATGTTCTGGGAACAGGTGTCATGTAATGATGGAGCTGAGAGGGTCTTTAGCCATCAAAAGGTCTACCTATGACTTGGGTAATATACCAACAGGTATAGACTCCATATCACCCTGCACTGAAGCAAATTGTGCCTATACCTTCCTGAGATACTCCCGTGCCCTTCTGTCATAACCCTGGGAGTTGATATTAGGGGTACCGTTCCCTTAGTTTCCTTCTATAAACTGGGGTCCTGCATGGCTCCCTTTGAATACCTGGCTGAACAGCCCCTCTCAAGCAGGCTCACTCCCCTGCATTTGATAGAGAGCTATGGTTGTAGGAGAGAGTAGGTGGGCAGGTGGGGGCCCAGGGCATGTCTGGGGTTACCGGTCACCTGTGTCCGGGGCGACACACTCGCATTTGTAGGTGGTGATGGAGTCAGGCTTGAAGTCCATGTTGATGGGGTAGTACCTGAAGGCACTGATCATCTTCTTGATGGCATCATAGATAAAGATGAAGCTGATGAGGGTGGAGAAGCCCTCCTCAGTGAAGCGGGTGATATATTTGATGATAAAGCTGGCGTCTGTGGCCACCAGGATAAGGCACTGGATGGCTGAGTGTAGGCCAATCCAGAGGCGGAACTCCATGTAGTCCAGGCCATTGCCTCTGGAAGGCAGAGGGAAAGTGGGGGGTCCTCCAGTCCAGGGCTCCTGTGCTTGGCTCTCCAGACTCACCCTTAGCAGCTCATCTCTCTCTCCCGTGGCACAGGTGCCCTTCTAGGGACAGTAAGGGGACTGGGGACCAGGATAATTCCTGAGTAGGGTTGCCTGATCTTTGAGAATTCTAGGAAAGGATCTCATGAAGATGCCAGGAAGGTGCTGAGACAACTCAGTGCTCATGTAGTTAGTTACAGACACCCAGAGTGAGTGAAAAACAGGAAATTTCATATGAACAGGGCTGGAGCAGACCTTAGACATGATTAAGTCCAAACCCTTGTGTTGTAGATGAGACAGCTGAGCTTGGAGTGATGGGAGTTACCTGGGTGTGGGTGCAGCTTTCTGACTTCCAGCCCAAGACTTCAAACACTGCACTGACTCTCAAGTCATGATTGCTCATGAACAGCATGGTATAATTCTTCTTCCCTTGTCTTGCCTGGATTGCTCCCTATGGGCTGTACTAATATACACTAAGACAGCCATCTTAAAGGCAGGTAGCTGGCAGAAGTCAGAGGAGGATTCAACTGACAGCCCTCTGTTAAAGGTGGCTTTGGCACTTCCTAGGCCCTGCCTCCCTTTTGGGCCCTCCTCTGGCCTGGCCTTGGCTAACTGACCCAAGTGCAAGAGGTGGCGTGGGGCATCACCAAAAGATACCTACTTGCTGAAGTCGAAGAGGAGCTTCTCAAAGATGAGGATGGGCCCTGTGCTGCTGAGAATGATGAGAGGCTGTCCCGAGAAGAGGCAGAACAAGGAGCCAGACATGGCAGTGCCCAGGAAGCTCTCCATCACTCCCTGGGGGCATGAGAAACGTGAGGCTTAACAGAGGTGGCAGAAAGGGCTTCTTCATACAGGTTGCAATCCAGCTCTCTCTCTAAGAGCCCTGTTCATCCTTTGTTCTGGCCTCTCTTCTCCCCAAATTTGCTTCCCATCCCCCACAACTTGCTACCATGGCCAGTATCACCCTAATTCAATTTGGATAAGAGTCCTTTGTGACTTGCTTTTGGCACCCCAGGTCCTAGAAAACCATGGATATGCTTGTCCTTGTGTCCATCCTACTCACAGAGGACAGCGCATTCATCCATCTAATCTTCATTCATTCAAACATCTGTTTGATGTCTTTAGATCTCTGATCATTCATTCATTCAAAATCCATTAAGTGCCTGCTATGTACCAGGCATTGTGTTAGGTATTGGAGACCCATCAGTGAATAACCCATACTCAGTCTAGTGGGATATATAGATAAGGAACCAATTTCCATACATCAGGGTTTTTCAAACTCAGCACTATTGGTGTTCCAGGCTAGATAATTCTCTATTGTGGGGTCTGTCCTGTGTATTTTAGGATGTCTAGCAGCATCCCTAGACTCTACCCACTAGAATCCAGTAGCCATTTCTCCCAGTTGTAATAATCAAAACTATCTCTGAATATTGCCAAATGTCTGCTAGATCAAAATTGCCCCCTGTTGAGAGCCTCTGTCAAGGAGTGCAGTTAACTGGGATGAAATCTGGGTGTCATGGATGTATACAGTAGGAGAGAAAGGGTAGTCAGAAAGGCCACCCTAGATGTAGATATGTGGAAGCTGAGACCCAAAACATGAACAGTGATTGGTCAGGAGAATAGGGTTAAATGGAGCAAAGAGAATGAGTGTCCCCAAAGAAGAAACAGTGTATTCAAAGGCTGGAGCTGAAAGGGAACATGTCTTTGAAGAATTTAAAGATGATCAGGATTAATAGAAAACAGATTGTTGAATGGGTGAGTAGATCAGGAATGCTCAGAAAGAATGCCAGGAGGTGAGCCTTGAGAGGCAAGTAAAGCCACACCATAAGGACCACCAGGAGAAGCTGGGATTTAGGAGTTAAGGATGACACCTAGTTTTTCTGGTGTGTACAGCTAGGTGAATCATAGTATCACTTGTTATGCTGGAAAAGGCCTATGCATAGCAGGTCAGGAGAAGATAATGGATGCAATGCCATTCATCTCAACTATCTGGGAAAATTAGTCATTTCCTTGGGGCCCTAAGTTTCCTAATGACTCTACCCACCAAGGCCTCCACTGGAGAGGACCCTTGTTCAGGAGATAGGAGGGTGTCTCTGCTGAGCTATTTTTCCCAGGGAGGTCTGTGTGGTTGTCATGGTAACAACTTAAGTTGATGTAAAAAAATGGGGGAGAAGATCACGATTAGCAACTCAACTAATTGTGCTGATTGAGTCCATTCAATAAAGTGCTAAATAATGAAGTAGATGATTCCCCCTTAAATTTTGGAATATTTATATCATCCTTAAATTTTGTCTGTAGTAATTAATTATTACTTTCTTTAAAAAAATTTTTTTAAGGGTAATGGGTTATAAAAAGTGATGGCTTAAATCTAGACAGTGACTGAAACCTTGTGCTTGAATTATAGGATGAATCTCCTTACTGCCACCAGGTGGCAGCAGATTTTACTTATAGTTGCACTTGCGTCCCCTGTTCACACACACCTGATAGTTGTCTGTGGCATCTCCCAGAAGCCCACCAAAGGTGATTGCATTGGTGATACAGCCGAGGTAGATGAATAGGATGGCAGAGATGGACTGAATGTGGAAACCATCATAGAAGTCACTCAGGAACCAGGGCAGCTTCCTCTTGACATCCAGACACAGTCCACCAAAGAATCTGTTTGAGACAGGCCCAGGGCTGACTTTCATACCACAAACACCAGTGTAGGGGCAGGGCTATTTTTAGGGTCCTGCAGAATCTGGGGTGAGGAAGGAAATTTGACTGGGGATATATGGGGACAAATATCTTTCCACCAGAACATTTGGAACCAGAGATGAACTGTTGCAGGACCAAAAATTTGTAGTCAGCACCATCCACCCTGGGAAGGGTGGACATAGCCTCTTTGAGGGAGGAAAGTTCTGATGGGACTATCCCACAGCAATGAAT
>JAJEJO010004698.1:345352-390310 GCA_020662805.1 Glaucomys volans | reverse complement strand
GCAATTTAGTGAGGCTCTAAGTAACTTAGCAAGACACTGTCTCAAAAAAGAAGAAAAGGGTTGGGAATGTGGCTCAGAGGTTAAATGCACCTGGGTTCAATCCTGGATACCAAACAAAAATAAAAGCAAAAGCAAAAGCAAACAAACAAAACAAAACAACCCCCCAAACCCCAGCACACACATCAGGATAATTATGTTTTACAAATGAAGGAAACTCTTTGGGAATACAATCTGTGAAAAGAAGATCAAAGAGGTTCTTACTGCCATGATTCTTCTTCTGAAAAACATACACATAGTATAAGGTATAGTTAATGTGGTAACCTACCAACTGGAACTTTCTATTAAGTAGTACTTCTGTGCACCAATGGAACAGAAATTAATCATCTGTTAGATCATGGAATATCTTCAGAGTTTTCAAATTTTTAATATTACACTAAAATATTCATAATTTAAAATTCTATTAAATTTTTATTAATAACTCATGCATGTCATGTAAATAATTTAAAAACATTTCAACTATGGTGTAGAAGAGTGGTTCTCAAATGTCAGACCTAAAATTAGTGGAGTTCATGCAAATTTATTATTTCCTGGAAAAAAATGAGAAAAATAAAGACCTGAAAGATTGTCTTTTATTTGTATTTTATATTCTTCTAAATTTTTTGGTATAAAATATCCATTCTATTTTTTTTCCTCTTTTAGCTATTCTGGAGATTAGTGCTCTACCACTGAACTACATTCCTAGTCCTTTTTTCTTGATTTTTAAATTTTGAAATAGGGTCTTGCTAAGTTGCTGAGGCTGGCTTCAAACTTTTGATCCTCTTGCCTCAGTCTCTTGAGTACCTGGAATGATAGGTACTCACACCCAGCTGAAAACATCTGTCCTTAGAGTAACCAAACTTATGTTAGCCACAGAGATTCTTTAGAATTTCTGGGAAACATTATTATAAAGCAGTCAGGAAAGCCTATTGATTAGGAAACTCACCACAGACTCAGGCACATTGTAGAGTTTGAGAGTCTTTGCTATGGAGCAAAGCATGTGGACCTTGAATCCAGATACCTCAAGTTTGAAATCTTGCCATGTTTCCCAGCTGTGTGACCTAAGATGCTTCACTTGGTCTCTCAGCCTTCACTGTCTCATGTGTAAAATGCAAGAGCTATTAGGAGCATAATATAACTAATTAATGTGAGGTTTCTAATTCCAACTAGTTTAGAACAGTAACTCAAGACAACTAGTTCTCTACCATTCTCCTTTCCGTCCACCATAGGCCTTTTATATGATTTATTGATTTATTTTTGGTACTGGGGACTGAATCCAAGGGCACTCAACCACTGATCCACATCCCCAGTCCTTTTGATATTTTATTTTGAGACAGGATCTCACTGAGTTGCTTAGGGCCTTGCTCAGTTGCTGAGGCTGACTTTGAACTTGAGATCCTCCTACCTCAGCCTCCCAAGCCACTGGGATTACAGGTGTGCATCACGGCACCTGGCTTAGTAGACAGAATTTTAAGATGGTCCCCTATAATTCCCTGCCACTGCTTGTTCAATTAAGCATGAATATGGGTACTTCTGGGAAGGCATTTTGCTCATGTAATTAAAGACCCAAATCAGTGTATCTTAAGATAGAAAGATTATTCTCATGGACCTGATTTAATCACCTGAACTCTTTAAAAACAGCATTTTCTCTTGCCGGTTGCACCAGAGGAAGTCAGACAGATGCATTTGGGCTGGCCTGGAAGAAAGTCAACATACTTGCTTGTGAACTGTCTCTGGGGGGGCATGTGGCAAGGACCTCAGAGTAGCCATCACTGCGATCAGTTCCCAGTTGTTAGCCAGCAGGCAAAGGGACCTCAATCCTACCACCAAAAGGAAGTGAACAGCAACCTAAAATAGAGATCTTTCCCTAGTTGGTCCTCCAAATGATGACACAGTTGGATGATAAATTAATTTCAACTTTGTAATACCCTGGGCAAAACCTAGACATGCCAGACTTTGGACCTAAAGAACCATGGTATAGTAAGTGGGTGTTGTTTGAAGTTTCTGAGCTTGGGATATTTTGTTACATGGTAATAGGACACAAATGAAGGAGTGGAATCCTATGTTTATGTTTTCAAGAGGTAATATTATTTGGAAAAGAAATTTGTTTCCTTTTCCACAACACACCTGCCTTAACATAAATAAGAAGTGACAGTTCTTCTCTTCCAAGGGACAAATGGAAGGAAGAACAGCACAGCCACTGCTTTGACATACCACCAAGGACTACATAAATGCACATCTCTTTCACTCCATCTCCTTGGGTTTGTTATAAATGCCCTACAGTGACACAACCTTCCCATGCTGCCCACAGGCGTGGCTAAGAATCTAGAAACAACAGCAACTTGAACTTTAAATTGTTCAAGCAGCAATCCCTAAAGGTTTACAACTGTGAAGAGCTTCTTCCTTATTACTGCTTTTCTTTTTCTTTTTCTTAATCCTTCCGTATGGTTCAGAGGATAGATATTGGCACTTTCTGCCCTTCTGATCTGGACAAAGATTAAGATTTTCTTCGTAAATCTTGGAACTTCAGCAAGAACAGTAATTTTTATATGTTGTTCAAGCTAAATCCCAATTGGTTTTGCTTATTTTGACTAGGAACTTGGATATCCATCCAAAGTATATTTTCTAATGTGGTTCAAATAAAAATAAATTATGTTTCCAGTCTTAATGAAGTCAGATCTAATACAAACATGATGATCTGTTTTCCCCTTTTCCAACCTAAAACAACAATTTATAGAAATTTCTACTTGTGTAGGAAACATGGGCATTTCCCATTTTGATAGAAATAATAACAGCAAACATTTATTAAGCACTTATATGCCAGACCCTGTGTGGGCATGCTATGTGTTCAGGTTTGTTCAATTGTCAGAACATCTCTTTGAGAAAGGTGCTGTAAATTCTAACCTTATGCATTTTTTACAAAGAGAAAAACTACAGAGTATTCAAATAACTTGCTCAAATCAGATAGTAAATAAGCAGAGGAGTTCAGAATTCAGAAATACTTTCCTTTTAGTTGTATATGTAATGCCTATTATATTATGAGATGAGATATGTTATTTCTCTCAGTCCAAAAATCTGCTGTATGCAAAATGCAACATTCAGGAGAAGATGCAGGACCCTGGGGTCAGGGCATGTTATCTGCGCTTGGAGAGGCAAGTGAACAAGCATGAAACAGAGAAACACCTAAAACCTGTAATTGAGTCCAAATATTTCTCTCTCCAAACATGCCCTCTTCCTCACCACTGCTATTGGCAATAAAACTGAGGAATGGGAGCACCTACTTTAAAACTTCTGCCTAGAGCCTAGAAAATTCAATAAGGCACCATAAAAGAGACAGCACAGTTTAAGAGTTTATAACAAGATAGAAGCTTTCAGTTCAAGTTATGAGATAAACAGGTCTTGAAAGGTGATGTCCTGGATCCCTATTCCTTTGTAACATGTTCTTGGATCCAAAACACCTTGTGCTTGAAATGATTGTGTTGAAATGAAGGCAGGCAAAATTCCATTTCTCTCAGTCCTGGGCTATGTGTTACTATGTTACTTATGTGTTGATGTCATGATTTTAAACACTGCTTGTATGCACATGTGCATAGTTTAAAAAAAAAAACAAATGCATAAAATGTACAATAGAGTTTCCCTGCTCCTGGCAGAACAGATTTTAGAATTACTCAGTTTTCTTCTCATTATGTTCCATATGAGCTTTAAAAACAAAACCAGCACAACTTTCTTTCTCCTGAAATAATGTGTTTTGGAAACTTGCATATCTCAAAGTTTGACCAATTGAGTTGCATTTTAAAGAAAGGAGAGGGGGTACCCATTTACAGGAGATACCCAATGGATCTTGCAAACACATATAATTATCCTTTAATTGACTGATTTTGAAAGTCGATATATAATATCATGGGTTTAAAGAAACTGCTCAGCTTAGGCTTCTTCATCTCTTGCCTGAACTACAGTGAAATCTTTCAAACTGCTTTCCCCATCTTCAGCCTGAGAACCTCCACTTCCATTCTTTCCCACCCCAAGTCCACTTTCATATTACCTAGAGTAGGGACTCTGCATGCAGATAATGCCAGATAAATATAGAATTCAGTGGCCCATAAACTAGGAAGAAAGAAATTATTTTTATTTTTTACTGATCTCTAACAGGAATTTATCATTTCCTTCCATCATGAATGGAGACAAACTTCAGTGTTCTATGCAGTAACTATGACCTTGTCACGAAAAAGAATCACAAATATGTTTATACTCATTACATTTGTGGCAAATATCCTCAAGTAATTTATGCTCGCTGCCATTCAAAATTATGATAGCCAGGCGTGGTGGCCCACGCCTGTAATCCCAGCACTTGGGAGGCTGAGGCAGGAGGATCGTGAGTTCAAAGCCAGACTCAGCCATTTAGCGAGGCCCTAAGCAACTCAGTGAGACCCTGTCTCTAAATAAAATACAATATACGGCTGGGGATGTGGCTCAGTGGTGGAGTGCCCCTGGGTTCAATCCCCAGTTTAAAAAAACAAAAAACAAAAATACAAAATTATGATAGTTATCAGATCCATTGTCAGATTAAAGAGGTACGTATATTGATGTCTAACAAATTTGTTTTCTCATTTGGAAAGCTGTGTTTCAATGTAATTGGTCTCCTTTGAAATCCTATGTGTCTTTTTTTTTTTTTTTTTTTTTAATCCTGAGAAGAGATCCAAAGATTGCTGCAGAGTACCATGGCATATGCATCAGATCTAGAACCCTGCTCTAGTAGAATCTTTCTAAAATAAAGTTCTTATTGTTTCTGCATTTAATCAAACTCCCTTGGTGGCTCACGGCACTCTCCATCTAGCATAATTACCCTCTGTAGCTCATAGAAGGCCTTCCATGATCTACACGTCTCCCTGGGCTGCCTCAGCACCCACACGTCTGTCCACCCTTGTACTCTGACCTCTATCTGTTCCAAACTGGTTCAAGTTCCCAGATGCACTGAGCCACTTCAGCTCCTTATATCCTGGGCATTCTGTCCCCTCTGATTACAGTGTCTTTCCCCGATTTACTGCCTGAAATCCTGCTCACCCTGTAAGGTCAAAGTCCAGGTCATCTACCTCCCTGTGACATTTCATCTGACATATCAACTCTTCATCTTCCCCAAATTAGGGAAAATCAGCAGTTTCTTTGCTCTCTATTTTACATTCTGTCTGGGCATATTTACAATTCCATTGTTTTTAAGGGGTTACAAGTCTGGAAGTTTCCTGTACCATGTGCTACAATGTCACACAGCACACTGTGGGCCTTTTGTGTAGATGGGCTTGACTATTGTCCACAAGTCTTAAATAAAAGAGCAAAATTTGAGTTGGTCCAAAAGCTGGCTGGTAGTCAGTGTGGGACCCTGTACTCTGTAGGGAGTGGGACCGATGGATTTGCTTCCCTGATAACTTTTTCATATGGCAGGTTTTCTATTCCAAATATTAGTGCTGAATTCTCTTGATTTCTCTGGGTGGATTAATTTAAATCTTTGGAATGATCCTGGGAGATTTCTACTGTGACCAAAGAGCCTTTGTAAATCAAAAGTTTATCTTTATTTTGATATGTCTAAGTGGTGTCTCCTCATGAAAAGATGAGATTACTTCATTGAATGACCAGATACTTCTGAGAGTCAATATGTTCCAAACACTGGGGACTGAGCAGTGAATGAACGGTGTCCCTACCCTTATGAAGCTTACAATGTGGAACAGAACTGTCCACTAGAACTTTCCACAGTGATGGAAGGGGTCTGTATGTGTACTTTCCTGGGCAGTAGCTGCTAGCCATATGTAGATATGCAGCACTTGAAATGCAACTTGTATGACAAAAGGACTGAATTTTAAATTTTAGTTTAAATAACTATGTTGGCAGTGAGTACTACATTGATAGTGCAGCTGTAGAGGGTGTGAGTTAGAAACGCGTAAGTGAATAAACGTGTGAATAACATAAGGGCCACATAGCTGAGGAAGAAAGGCCTCAATTATTGAAAACTATCAATGCAGAGAATTATGCAGATGGATACGGAGTCACTGTGGTGTCAGGGAGTATTCTTTAAGGAGATGACATTTGAACTGAGACTTAGGAAAGATCCTGCCATGGGAAGAAATGAAGGAAAGAAAATTCTAGGTAGAGGGGACAGAAGCAAGTACAAACCTCGAAGAGGGTTATGAGCCTGGCTTGTGTGAGGGGTGTAAAGCCCATATTCCTCAAGTATAGCAGCAAGGGGTTGCAATAGGACATGAAGTCAGAGGAGGACTGGGACCATACTGCAGGGCTCTATAAGCCATGGTAAGGATTTTGCATATTTTTTCCAAATGCAATGATATGTCATTAGAAGGTTTTAAAGGGGGAACAGCAGAATCTTGTCTCTATTTTTTCTGATAACTATAAAAATGGATTGTAGAATGGAAGCTGGGAGGTCAGTCAGCATGACCATAGAGCCCAGTTATCTGGTGATGGCAAATTTGTACTATGATCATGGGATGGTAATAATGGATGGAGTCTATATATATTGTAGAAGCAAAGTTAGCAACATCTCCTACTGGACTGATTTTGGAGGGTGGCAAGAAAATCAGAGAGGGATTAAGAGCAATTCTTAGATTTGTGGCTTCAGCTTGGATGAACGCCATTGACTGAGATCATTGAAGCAGGAAAAGACTTAGGGTGAAAAGTCAAGAGATCGGTTTTGGATATGCCACATGTGAAATACCTATTAGAGATCTGAGGGAAAATGTTGAGTCTGGAGTTCTGAGGAAAGGTTAGGACAGGGAATGCACACCTGAGAGTCTCAGCATCTGAGATGATCTTTGAAGCTGAGAGGTGGAAGTCACCTGTGGAATGAGTGTAGGGAGGAGAGAGAAAGGTCTTGGGGTGCAGGGGGGCATGGGGTTGCAGATGCTGCCCAGAACCCAGGCTGGTTGTTCCCATCAGATTGAAGTCACTCTCTCCTTGGAGCAATAGGGGCAAATTCCAAGAGCTTGAAAATCAGTGACCCAACATGCACACTGCAGAGGTTACTTGGATTATTGCATAAGCAGATGGGATCAGTCAGGAAGAGAAAACCAGTAGTTCATCCATGAACCCTGGGAGATACGTCACAGCATATCTATTTCACAGGGGGTATAATTGGAATTCATAAAATGGACAGCAGACCTGAGTTAAAATCCTCACTTCACTCTATTAGCTATGTAACCCTGGACAAGATACAAACTTCTCTCGAACTTCATGATGGAATGAAGCTTTAGAAAAAATTAAATAATGCACAACATCCTAGTCCTTAATATATAAGAAATGCTCAAAACTTGTTAGCTATGGATAGGAAATACCTCCAGCAGTGTTAGTAATCCCAGTCATTATGTGAGAGGGCTGGGGAATCTACCCAGGTGCATGCAACAACTGAGTCCATGATCTTTCACCTCTCCATGACTTCTTGGCTTCAGAAGTACCTGATTTTGACTCTATTCCTTATTTCCCTTCTGTATTTCTCCAAAGGTCCTCACAAATAATTTTGAATTTAACTCATTTTAAAATTGTTGGTAAATCTATGTTGCTTCCTGAGGTTGGCTCTGCCTTCTGCTCTCTGGTGGGCAAGTCCATGGTTTATGTGTTCCTTTTCAAGCATACACCCAGGGAAAAATTTTCCCTTCACTACTTCATCTCTTCCTCTTTCCAGCACCCCCATCACTCCTCAGGGAAACGTCATCAGCATACTCAGCATCCAGGACTCTCAAGGAAAGCACAAAGCACTGCCCTTTTCACAACCTGCCATTAAACATGTGCATTAGGTAAATTCCTGCTGAGTCCACTTTCACTGTGCCTGCTGTTTAATAAACCTCCGGCTGGTTTGCATGCAGGAAACAAAGAAATGGCAGACAGTTTATTTAACCCAGCTGATCAATTGGAAATAGGCAGCCAGCCCAAGGTAGTTATCTCTGAAACTCCTTTCCTCGTTTCCTACAGAGCATGTTCTCCATCTTTGTTTAGTATTTGCACAGGTGATTCATTGGTTCCAGGCAGACATTCCTAATGAACAACAAGGCACCCAGGGAACTTTGTAGAAATCAGAGCATGCCATGATTCTAACTCGCACTTGGGCTTGCACGGTTGTTCCCTCCTGCTTTCTCTGTCATGTGGTATGTGCTCGGGAATTTGTGTAGTCTCATCAGCATTTTCCTGCCTTACACTTGGTTGAAAATTAGCCTACAAGTCTCTTTAGGACAACACACTGGTGCTATTTTCTTAAAAGTCAGCATTTCCTAAGGTTAAAGAATCTAATTACCTCTTTGAACTCTCCTCATCACTTAGGTCTTACCCAAGAATGCATTCAAATCAACAGTTCAAGCAAATTTTCTCTGAAGAAGGGCAGATGGGAAGTGGAAGAAATTAATCACTTTCTGAGCATCCATATTAGCAGATTATTTTTGTTTTTAAATTTTCATCAGTTTAATCTCCAAACCCAACATACTGGATCTATTTTTTTAACCTCCTTTTATTTTGACACTTTCCATCCCTGCACCTGTGGCACCCTTGTAACAATTAGGAAAAATATCTGGTGGCATTTTTGACCTTTTTTCCCAGTAGGCTGTGGCAGAATCTATTAGCAAGGAGTGAGATGTTGCTTGCCATATTCCTCATAGTGTTGCAAGAGCCATTTGTTTTAATTAGCTATGTCAGAGGTTCCTAGCATCTTTCCAGATGTGTGGGCAAGAAGACAAATAAATCAGCATGCCGGGCTCTTGAAAAACAATTGCTCAAAATAAAACCCTGCAAAACCCACTTTCTGACTGCTCTAAACATACAGATTCACACACATGCATATTTACTTAACTGTTGACTTAAATTTGTTTTGTTACAATGGACTTTGGTCCCTAATTGCCACCATTTCTGACAATTTCAGGAAGAAATTTGAATCTTATCCCTTTTCCCTCTATAATTCCCTGGATCCATTAGGCCTATGTGTCTCTTTCCTGTAATGCAGGATGCATTTTTTAAATTGGCTTGGGTTTGTTTTCCCCAGTGGACTGAGAACTGCTTATGGGCAATTAGTGTTTCTTATTCACTTCTTCAATCACAGAATCTAGTATTTCATACACTGAAGGCTCTACCTTGTTGAAATCAATGAAAGCCCTGTCTTAACCTTCTTAGACCCATGTGAAAAGCCAATGATATCCTCCCCTCAAAAACTGAGCACATATCCTTAGAACCAACATTCTGCATATTATTTCAAGGGGTTAAGAATTCTGATCTACCTGCATGCACTCAAGTTTGTGCAGTCTATCTAAAGGATGAAGGTTTAGGTGGTACAATGCACAGATCCAAAAATGTCGCAGGAGATCACAGGGAATCATAAAGGCTCTTCACTTGTCTCTGCCTTATCATGATGCCAAAGAACTTGGTCCATTGCTGACAAAGCCTGAGAGTCAAATAAATTGAATAAGACACCCAGGAGCATTTGTTAGTTTATGCAGGTTTAATTAAGCAAAGTAGGAGGCTAAACATACAGATCCACCCTACTCTTGCATTCCATGGCCATGGCACCCAGATTATATTCAAGGCCAAGAGTGAATTGCTGGCTGAGTCACAATGTTAGATCACACTGATTTCTCACTATTGGATCTGCTCACTGGACCATTTCTGCTTATTCCCAGAGTTTTAACATATGCTATCTAGAATTTCCAAATAACTAGAAATGTGGATTAAAAATTTTTCTGACACTCTTTGGTGCCTGTCAGCAGGTAGATGTGGGTAAGTTTGCTATTCTTTTTCACAAATGAGAACAAAATTTTAATGAAACAAGAATATCCCATTCACAGGAATTTACAACTCCTGTTTTCCTGGGGGTAGTATGAGGGTCTGTTTTGCTGGCCAAGGTTAGAATATTCTATTTAATGGAGCATTGTTAGCTGTTTGCACCTTTGGAAGGAATACATGGGCAACATAACTCACCAATGACAGGGCTCAAAATTGATTTATGACTTCAGGACTGGACTCCTTTTTTTCTCATCTCCATACCACATATTTTTATACTCACTTATCTTAATACTTTCTTTCCCCAATTTCTAAATTTGACTTTTTTCCTTTCTTTACTTTGGTCAGGAGGAACCTAAAAAGTCACACAAGAGGAATTCCCAAAGCTTTCTCTTTCCCCTTAAGAAAGGATACTGGTTTTGTAGAACATATTGATGTCTAGTGCCCGATGATTTCCATAGACTGCACTCTATCACTAATTTGTCAGATTTCTCAGGGTGCCAAATTCCTGGGTACCAATATTAACTATAATTCACTATGGATCACTCCTAGAAATTTCAAAATTTTTTTACATGTCTTGGGGAACACTGTTGAACCTTTCCTGATCTGTTTTTCCTACCTTCTCTGAATTGATGGCCTTCTACAAAGTTTCAGCACTTCTCTGAAACCCGCTTACACAGCACCTACCAAGATCACCCAAAGCCTCACTTTAGAATATCCCACATCCTACAGCATAAGCCCACACATTAACAAGAAGCACCTTGCCCACACGCCTTCGAGCCTGTTCCTATTGTTCTTAGGTTATGGTGGTTGCTAAAATTTCTGTTTTTAATTTTATTCTCTATGTCTAAACTCCATACATTATGCTCCCATGGTATTTCTTAGTTTTTCCTTACCCTCTTTAAATTTTACTTGTATCACTATCACTCCTTTTAAAGATTTTATTTTTAGAGTAACTTTAAATTCAAGCAAAACTGAGAGAAAGGTACAGAGATCTCTCATATGTACCCTACCCCTACACACGCATAGCCTCACCCATTAGCGACATCCCTCACTACAGTGGGGCATGTGTTAGAACTGATGAACATGCTTGACAGGATATTATCACCCAAAGTCCACATTGTTCACTCTTGGTGTCATCCATCTTATGGGTATAGACGAATGTCCAAGGATGTGCATCAACCATTACAGTGTTGTGCAGAGTAGTCCTAAAAATCCCGTGTTCTCCTGTTCACTCTTCCCCCATACCATGCTTAGTTGTTCTAGTATGTTCTCCTCCCTCTTCCCCTCCCTCCTGCTATTCATATTATTCCTATTATTCCTATGAGAAGGAAACATTATGTACTCTTGGAACTCGGATTAGAGCAGTGAGAAATGCAGCATTTCACTGTTGTAGTCTGGAAGTCCTAGAACTGCATTTACTTTTATTTTCTTCTAGTCTTTAAGCTCTCTTTAAACTTTTATTTTCTCCCTTCTTGTTTCCTGTAAGTCTACATAGTGCATTCATTCTTTTCATACTTTTTATCATTTTTGGCTGATGCCTCTCTGGATCAGGAACTGTGGTAAGGGTAGTCACATTTACCAGTCGTGTTCTAGCAACGCCTCAAATTTCTGCCTGACAGTCACCTCCTTAAGCTCCTGGTGCCTTTCAGAGAAGGGAGCACCCTGGCATGAAAGCACTCAGCAAAGAAGAGTAACAGTATCTGCCTGTCTCTGCAGGATCTTACTAGAAAGGAAGAATGACGTAGGCATTGACCTAGTAATAATATGCTGTCCATCACACCTGAAATAGAGTACAGGCGTGCTTTCAATTGGATTTTTTCAGGCAGGTGAATGGGGTAGTCTTCGAATGTCTGTACTTTCTCAATGCTACTCCTACAGGCAAGAGCTTGTGCCAGAATTCAGCATCATACTTGTAATTTAGTAGGATGGACATAGTCATTCCTTCTTCTCAAAGTGATCAGAAATAGTAGGCAGTACTGTTGCTACTCTGTCTGAGTACATTCTTTTCAAATGCAAAAGGGTAAAAAGTTTAGGAGATAGCACCCAGGGAGTAAAAGATTGGCAATGACAGTATCATTATTCCTGCCATAATGATGCTTCCTGAGTACACTTGGCTACCATGTGTAATATCACAGATCTTGCATACTTCAATTGTCCATTATTTTCAGCAAGGTGTCATTTTATGTTTTTGTTCCCTAACTACAGAATGGATAAATACAGCAAATGACTCATCTGTTGATCAAGGTCTATTTTTATGCTCTGACACCTTTTGCTGTCACCCTAGAAGAAGGTGCAACTCCTTCTGGGCAGTCCTCCTACAGACCTTCTAGAATATCCATGTGGGGAGCATTCCCATGACTTCCAGGAGCATCTGAAACACACCACAGTGAGTTTTAGAAGTCCCTGAGGGAAGATGACTTCAGTGTTTTGCCATTTTTCAAAGTCAGAGCCCTCCACAAAGGAAGGGTATGTGCCAGGCCTTTAGTTTCATATATTGCAGCAGCCTGGTGTTTTGGATCCCACTTATCCTGAGAAGGCTGTCAGGAATGGCCCCTGCAGAGACAGGGGACCCAAATGATGACTTCTTTCAAGGGAGGGAAGCCCCTCCAGGACAAATAGGAAGTTACTTCTCAGCATAGTGTATTCCATTGGACACAAGTGAACAGTTTACTTTTCAGTTCAAAGCAATGAATTCAACACACTGAAGGTGGTTTTGGCTCAATGTGACCCTAAAATCAAGTCAGATGGAATGAGCTTACAATTCAGAGCCTGAAGACTCTGTTTGGCTGAATATTTGGGTTCAAGTTCTGAATTCCACTTCATTTCAGTTATTTTTATTTTTTAAGCCATTTCCAAAGTACTGCTAAGTTTTGGAAAGTAAGTACTAAAATGTTTTTCAGATCCATTACCATGCTTTCTGGCATGAAAATAATCCCACAAAGTATAGTGTTAAATGAAAAATAAATTGTGAAGTATATACATACAATAGAAAAAAAATTTAACCTCATAGCATTCAGGAAAACTTGAGATTTTCCTGTATAATTTATTTGCTTTTATTCTGGCAGTCAGTAGTCAAACTTATTTTATTACCTTTAGAGCTAATTAAACAGTTTTCTGTTTAAATAGCAATCACCTGCCAACACAAACGGGCAGGCTCTGGGCTCTTTATTTCATTAACCAAGACCCTTTACATAGTTAATAAGATGCTAATGACGAAATGTACATCTGCTACTTAGTGCACAAGGCTGTCACTTTCTGAAAAGGGGAGTGATGTATTTCTCCATTTTTTTCATTAGTATGTGTAGAATAAAAACATTCACATAATCAAGATAGCTCATAATAGCTATCTTCCAATTACCAGTCCTGCCATGTCTATATAAGAAATTTATATTATTTTGATAATGTTTTGTTTCCATAAAGAGTACAAGCTAGATTATGACCCAAACGCATTTCCTTATTAGAGGGATTTCAACAAATTTTATGCAGAATACAAAAGGATAGTTTGCTTCATTTCCTCAACACTACCTAATTGTCTTTCATTCTGATAGGTGAAAGATGGGTATAGAACATGTTTAAGTGGTGGTTTGTGGATGGATAATTGAGTGAATTCTGATTATTAGTGCTTTTGGAGACCAAAGGCAGTTCTAGTTTGCTCTAGCCCTGGGGACAAGGAGTCCATCCTGGATTAAATGATGTGATCCCCTTGGCTCTGCTTGGAAGTAAGCCCAATTTGGTGGTTATGTCTATAACCATTCCTTAGTCACAGTGCCTTCTGATTCAGTTCATAAACTCTGGGGTAACTAACAAATTCAGAGGTAAAGAAAAAGACATACATTTTCTCCCCCAGGTTCTTACATGTATGTTCATTCTATTTAAGGTATTTTAAAAAGCTTTAATATTTTAGGAAACTAAGACTTCAACCAGAAGTTACAAATTTCCTCCTAATCCAAATGCATTCTGCACAAGCACTCTGACTTGACTTCTAAATGTCTTGGTACCACACAATGCCTATTAAGGGGAAAAGCCAGGAATAATATGAGCATTGTCAAAAGTAAAACCAAATGTTTTTCTTGTTTTTCCTCCCATATAAACAATTCTCTATTCTTGAAAAATGAGTCTTTCTGACGTTGGATTCAAAGACAAAAATTCGTTCTAATTGAAGGATGGTACTATTGAACACCTGTGTCTAGGCAGCTATTTTGTTACTCTCTCCCAAGAAGAAACCAGGAGACACATGTGGCATCTATTGTGTGGTGGTAGCAACTTGGAACTTAATCACATGGTTTTTTCCTTTGTTGCTTAGTTGGCAGAGGCATATGTGAAAGAGATGGGGGCTATCCGAGATGGTTTTGTATAACTCTAAGGAACAAAACAAATTGTTGGGATGTCAGGCATGCCATGGACCAGGTATTGGGTCTTGGGTGCCCCCTGGTGGTTGATATACTACTACAGATGGAAGAACTACTAGCAATCAGGTGCATGAAAAGTTTGCTACCTATTTCTTTAGCCTTATTCCTTGCTATTCATCTTTTCCTCTGCACTCCAACCATATCACTCTTCCCTTAGTTCTCAAATGTTCCATGTCCCCTTCTTGTTTTTTTTTTCTTTCTTTTTTTTGGTACCAGGAATTGAGCCCAAAGGGGCTTAACCACGGAGCCACATCCCCATCCCTTTTTTTATTTTTTATTTTGAGACAGGGTCTCACTAAGTTGCTGAGAGCCTCACTTAGTTGCTGAGACTGGCTTTGAACTTTCGATTTTTCAGCCTCAGACTCCTGAACTGCTGGGATTACAGGTGTGTACCACCACACCTGGCTCTCCTTTCTGATTTTTATTCTTATGTTCTTTCATATGTTTAGAGTACTCTCTCACCCACCTTTTTCATTCTTCACAGTTCCCCCTTGAAATCATTCCTTTATGGAAGCACTCCCTGACTCCATGCACCAATTGTTATGTGCTAAATGCCATAAGCATCATCAGTTGCTAGAAATACTTCTCTTGATTGAAATTGGAGCCAGTAGTTACAGCTTTTGAACCTTGAAATGGAATTTGAGTCTCCAGGAAACCATCTACTATAAGTAATCGAATTTCTTTGTAATGAAAACTCTTAGAAGAAAGACCAAATTTTTTGGACACACAACACAATTATTCTACAGTGATGTTGTCACTCAAACTTTATCTAGCATATATATATATATATGTGTGTATATATATATATATATATACACACACACCATATATATATGCTATATATATATATGGTGAAAGGAGAATAGTCAAAGGAGAAATATATATAAATATATATATATATATATATACACATACACACACACACACACACACACTACTAACTGTATTAGGTTCTCTTGTGTTCTACCAATTATCTAGTATAAGTGTCCAATATAGATTTATTTGGTTAGGATGACCAATGTATTACCTTTTATCATTATTAAAATGTAAGTACAAATTCTGGTTAAGTACAAAGTAAGTAAAAGGCATAGCTCTAATTTAAATTATTTTTTATTCTGGACATCTCATTTGTCTCCCAACTTTTTATTTGAATACTTCCAAATCTGCGAAAGAGTTGAACTAAGAGTGCAATAGACACCTGTGGGTCTTCAGCTAGACAGATTGATCCTCCACCCACACACATTCCTCATTTTTTTGAACTATTTGAATGCTAGTGTAGGTGTGATGAAATTTTATCCCCGAATCCTTAAGCACACACTGCTTAAGAATAACAATATTCTCCTATACAATCACAATACTAACATCACAATGAAAAAATACAACATTATGAATATGATCTAATATTCAGTCCCCATATTTTCCAAAAATGTCTATAATATTTTTTGTATTGTTGGATTTGTTCCAGGATCCCTTATTGAATTTGGTTGGCAAGTCTTTTCAGATGCTTTTAATCTAGCACAAGTCCGCTGCCTTTCATATTTCTCCTTTTCTTATTAAGATCTGTTAATATTTTCAGAGTCCTGGAATCATGTATCTTCTACAGTTTTCACAATCTGACTTGTCTAGTTGTTGTTTCAAGATTAGATTCACCTTAGGCATTTTGAATTCTTTGAACAATTTTTTTAAAATTTAAATCACTGCATAGCAGTTCAAGGACACTCCACATTCCCTGTGTGTCTCTGTGTTCATTGTACTATCTGATGTAAAGTGCATGCAGACATTCCTCTGTGGATAGGTATCTGGCTTGTTTTCTAGTTTTTATTACAAATGATGATGCAATAAACAATTTTAAGTACAGTTATTTTGTATTTGTTAAGGTACAGTTTCAGGGTAAATTTCTAGAATTCAAATTACCTAAGAGTAAAGAATACAAGAGTAAATGAATACACACACAGACACATTTTTAAAAATTAGGTGTTAATAAACCCCCTCCTCGGGGCTTATCATTTTTATGTTACCACTGATAATGACTATTTCTCCAGTCTTGCTAACAGAGTGCTCTGTCAGTGTTTTGAATTTTTACCAATATGATACATGAGACATATGTCTCAGTGTAATTTGATTTACATTACTTTTATGAGTAAAGTTGGGTACTAAAAAGATGAATTTTAAAATAAAAATTTTAAAGATTACAAATGCTGTATGCATAGGGTTTTCAGTCAAGTGTGTCTGTGGTCCATTTTTTAAATCAGATTTTTTGGTATTTCTTTTCCTATCATGTTTAAGCTCTTTATTAGGAAGAATAACCTTTCATCAGTGCCATATTTGCAAGCAGTTTTTCAAATTTATGTCTTTGCTTTAAATTGCATGCTTTTATGTACTGTTCTTAATTTAACTGCATCTTGATTACAAATCACAACAAAGAGGCTTTCCTACGTAGAGGCCACACAGGAATACTTCTGTTTCTTCTAGTACTTTCATGGCTTCATGTTTTTATACTTAGCTCTAATGCAATATATTCAATATTATTGTTTTGGAAGTAGGTTTGTGATGTATTAAAAAGATTATTTTTACATCAGTGATCACAGATACCCCAGTTACAGATACATTTCCATGTGTATATGAGTTTGTTTCCTATTCCATTTCTTTTTTTGTCTTTTTTTGTCAGTCCCAAACTGTTTCAAATATAGCGACTTGTAATTTGCTTTCCTTTCTCGTAAGGCTAACCGTCCCCTACTACTGTTCCTTTCTGCATGTTCTCAGCTATTATTATTGCATAATTATATTTCCTAGATAAATTTTGGAGTCGACCTCTTATCTGCGGGAAGAATACAACTTACTTACAGGGAAAATGTTACATTTATATATTAACTTGCTCACCTCTATTTTGTGTTGTGTTTGCTTGATTTTTTTCTGATCTGTCAATCACTGTGTTTTAACTTTTTTCCATTTATATTTTATAAAATTATTTGTGTATTTGGATTTAAATATACCATCATACCATTTTATTCTGCTTGTCACATATCTTTAACATCTATTTTCTCTCTGTTCTTTCCTTCTTTTATTTGGAAGGTAATCAGTTTACCTAAGGAGATCCAAAAACCCAGCAAAGTAGAAATATGTCACTGTTGCCATACGCATGTCTCCTTGGGCACACTGTAGAAAGTCTCCCTGAAGGATTGATGTAAAGTGTAGAGAACCTGGGTTTGCTATTCCAATTGCATGGCAAATGTGAAAATACTTGTAAGGGTATAGAATGCAGTCTCTGGCACATAGCAGCATAATGCCTCCTCACTTGTTTGAGTCTGAATCTTGTGTTCATAATTTAATATTGTAATATAAATGTAAGCACAAAAAGGCTTCCACAATGAGATGCCACTTTATACTCATCATCATGGCTATTATTTTTTTTAATCAGAAAATAAGAAGTGTGAGTGAATTTGTAGGAAATTGGAATCCTTGTACACTGTTGGTGGGAAGGTAAGATCATGCAACTACCGTGAAAAATAGAATGTTAACTCCTCAGAACTTACAGAGAATTACCATATGATTGATTACTTCCACTTGTGGGTCTACACTCAAAAGAGGTGAAAGTAGAGTGAGAATTGTGTTCATCATTGTTTATAGCAACATTATTCACAATAGTCACAAGATGAAAGCAACTCAAATGTCCCTGGATAGATAAATGTGCAAAATGTGGTATATATGCACAAGAAAATATTGAATCATAAATAGAAATGGAATTCTGCCAGATGTGACAGCATGGACGGACCTTGAACACAAGTGAGATAAGCTAGACACAATGACAAATGCTGTATGGTGCCATGTATAAGAGATACTTGGAGTAGCTAAATTTATAGAGCCAGAAAGAGGAGAATGCCAGGGGTTGGCAGTGAGGAGGGGAAATGGGGATTTATTGTTGCATATGTAGTTTTATTTGGGGAAGATAAAAGAAGTTTCAGAGATGGATATTGGTGACAGTTGTACAATACTGTCAGTGTACTTAATGACACTTACCTACATTTAAAAATGGATAAAAAGTTGAATTTTATGATATACATGTATGTTAGAATTTAAAAAAAAAAGAATGTTAATGAGATCTGAAGTACATCCATTGTTGGTGATATCTCCAGAATTTCTTAACTCTCTTGTAATTTATTACTTTTAGGCTAAAGGAAACTCTGTGTAAGGGAACTGTCAAACACCCACTCTTTAGGGACACATGGATATTCCATTTGAACCAAAGATCTCTTTGAAGTCTTTCATGAATTGAGTTTCTTGTTGCTTAGTCTATTTTTGCAAGGAAAACTTTGGTTTGTCAATTGGAAATGCAAAACAAATATGAGAAACTCTTTATGATCAAATTCAAAGTATAAAGATAAAGGAGACCGTCTTGAAATGTCATCAAATCACACTCCTATGAAGTTCTATAGCAGTGTACGACTATTTTAAATGAAAGTGTTTGTGCCATTCCTTGTTTAGAGCACATTTCTAGGGCAATGGTAGACTGATTTCCACCTGGTCTCAACCCTTTCTTGCCCCAGAATTCTGTGACTAGGTAAATCTGTTTCTCTGGAATGAGGGAAATTATTTCAGTCTCTGGCTAGAGTGATAATTATATTACTGTTTAGCATTCCAGTTCCCAGAGTAGCATAATCCACAGCTAGTAGGAAAATAGGAAAGTCTCTCGGTTTTCAAAGGGATTATAAGAAATTGTCAAAATGTATAAACTAAAAGCATGAAGCTTAGTGTTATTTCTTCTTTAAAGGTCTGGTAGAAGTCAGCTGAGAATTCATCTGGCCCTGGGTTTTTCTTTGTTAGAAGACTTTTAATCGCTGCTTTAATCTCTGCTTGACATTGGTCTGTTTGGGTTTTCTATTTCCTCTGGTCCAATCTGGGTAATTCGTATGTGTCTAGAAATTTGTCAGTAGGTTTTAGTTTTCCAGTTTATTGGAGTATAAATTTTCAAAATAGTTTCTCATGATCTTCTGGATTTCAAAAGTGTCTGTGGTGATATCTCCTTTTTCATCTCTGATTTTGTTAATTTGGGTCTTCTCTCTCTCTCTTTTGGTTAGGTTGGTTAAGGGTTTATCAGTCTTGTTTGTATTTTCAAAGAATGAACTCTTTGCTGTGTTGATCCTGTGTATTGTTTAATTTTCAATTTCATGAATTTTTCTTCTGTTCTTAGTTATTCTGTCTTTTACTGATTTTGGAATTTGTTTTCCTTTTCTAGCACCTTGAGGTATAGCATTTGATTATTTGTGATCTTTCTGTTTTTTATGTGGGTACTCAATGCAGCTTTTCACTTAGAACTGCCTACACACTGTTCCAGAGGTTTGACATGTTGTATCTGTTCTCATTTGTTTCTAAGAATTTTTAAAAAATTTCTGCCAATTCCTTCTATAACCCATTCCTTATTTGCACATGTATTATTTAATCTCCATATGTTAAAATATTTTTTGTTTTTTGTTATTAATTTCTAATTTCATTCCATTATGATCTGGCAAGATGCAATGAATCACCTCTATTTTTTTAATTGCTAAGACTTGCTATGTGTCCTAAACCATGGTCTGTTTTAGAGAATGTCCCATGTATAGCTGAGAACAAAGTAAATTCAGTTGCTGATGAATGAAATATCCTATCCTATATGTCTGTTAGGTCCTCTTGATTAATATTATGTTTTATGGAAATTGGAATACTGAGGATTATAATGGAGTAAATTATATTCCAAGCATGTACAACTATGTCAACATGAACCCCACTATTATGTATAACCGTAATATAAGAATCAATACATTAAATATACTACTGATAGAAAAATATATTCCAAAAAAAGAAAATAAAGGAATGAAGAAGAGCTAGTTTGCATGCAATTTGAGTCTTAAAAGAATACTATTATTCTAATTCTTTTAATGCAGTGATTCTGCATTTAAAGGAGTAGCCCATTGATAGTTCAAGTGCCAAACCCAAAAGGAGAATGAGCAGCCTAATTCCTTTTAATCTAATTTCTTTTGTATTTTTATCAAAAATGGGTGCTGAATTTTGTCAAAAGTTAACTCTGCATCTACTGAGATGGCTGTGATTTTTGTCCTTCTGCTTTTGTGGTGAATTATATTTATTTATTTATTTATTTTTTGATCACCTTTTTATTTTATTCTTATTTTTTAAATTTTTATTTATTTTTTATTTTTATTTTTATTTTTATAGACTTTTTGATTCATTGCACACATATGGGGTACAACTTTTCATTTCTGTATATCATGGTTGTGCATGATATACATTCATATCATTCTTGTTAATCACACATGTACATAGGGTAATGATGTCTATCTCATTCCACCTTTTTTCATGCCCCCATTTTCTCCCCCTCATTTCCCTCTACATAATCTGAAGATCCTCCATGCCACCCCCTCAAACCAGATTCTATTTTATCTATGGATACGTTACAGCAAAGAATGTTTGAAACTTTTTGAATTTATTTTTTAAAGATTTTCCCAGAGTAATGAGGACACTTTGAGAGGCATTAGTGCAAACACAAGTATTAAACAAAACTATAAACTTTCTTCTATACCCCCCCAAAAAAAGGAAAAAAGGGGAGGAAAACACTGAGAAAGTATAGAATATTCATTTGGGGCCTTTCAATTTTGTTCTGATTTTCAATTCATGAACCAAAGCTTTCCTTGAAAGAATAAGCTAAGCAAAAAGAAACTCAAAGAATGAGAGTTGTTAATTCACTAAAGATTTTGAACAGATATTTGTTATGAATATGGTGTTGAATATAGTCTAGATAGTGTGACAATATGCCAATACATTGAGCATACAATAATAAGACAGAGTTGATATAAAAACATGTCAGCCACACCAATGCATGTAAATGGGTTCACCATGGTAACAAATAAAACATTTTCAGATTAGCTGATCAAAACTCAACACAGCTGTGTGAAAAATTTACCTAAAAGTGGTCTGTAAGGGCTAGCAATTAAGAAATGGTTAAAATCATATCAGGCAATTCCAAGCCATAGGAGATCAGGGATCGCCATCTGATAGTAAATGTAGAATTCAGAACCTAAATAAAACAAAGAAGTATTCTTCATAATGCTAAAGGCCACAAAATCTACAGTGAAGGCCCTTTGTAATTAATACCTATCAAGTTGTAACCCACTTCATGATGCAGAAATTAACAGAGGAGATGCAAGAAGTTGAAATGCTAATAATAGGAGGTGTTCATATCCCACTCTCAGACTCAGGTCAAGTGGACAAAAATAAATAAGAATATAAACTTTCTATATAAATAACAAAATAGTCTTTCAGCTATACATCACTTTATAACACAATAATAGAGAATATAAGTGGTACAGTCACAAAAAGTACAACATTTTAATTAATGTCATTCTAAGAAATAAAGTGGAAAAAATGTATATATATTTAATAATAATTATTGTTTCTGACCACCAATAAAATAAGAAATTAATAACAACGAAAATTCTCTTCCACTTGGAAATTTAAATACAACTCTCTCCATTAAGCCACTCTGGAAATAAAATGATAATTACAAACCAAAATTTCAGAATTTCTACAAAATAACAATATTGAAAACACTGAATATCAGAATCTGTGGATACAGCTAAAGTACTGGTCAAGGAAACGTGTAGAGCCTTAAATGCTTTTGCCAGTAAAGTTAGCAAATAAAATAAATGAGTTAAATTCCCACCCCAAAATATTCCAAGGAGGAAAAACAAGCTAAAGAAGAAAACAAAAAAGAAGAGAAAAATAATAACTATAAAGACAGATATTAATACAATGAAAAGCAGAACAGCAGAATAAAAAAAGAAGTGAAAATGCTATTAAGCCAATACCAAATGGTATTATTATAATAAGGGGCAAAAGTTTGAATTTGTGGAAAAATTACAAATGCATATAATAAGAAATGGCAATGGGTGAATACCATGAAACAAAGGAAATTTTAAAATTATTAAATCTATTTAGCTAGCACTGCTGTATGCAAATTTGCTGTATGCAAATTTTGAACATCTAATTGAAAGGGGATAATTTCCTAGGATAATACAATTTATTAAAATTGACCTTAAGTGATAAAAAGCCTAAATAGCTGAATTTCCACAGAATAGGGTTAGTTATCAAAACACTATGTTGCTGGTTGCAGTGGTGCACACCTATAATCCAAGAAACCTGGGATCACAAGTACAAGGCCAAACTCAGAAACTTAGCAAGACGCTATGAACATGGATGTGGCTGCATCACTGTAGTATGCTGATTTTAAGTCCTTTGGGTATAGGCCAAGGAGTGGGATAGCTGGGTCAAATGGTGGGTCCATTCTAAGTTTTCTAAGGATCTCCATACTGCTTTCCTCAATTCACAATAGCTAGATTGTGGAGCCAACCTAGATGCCCTTCAATAGATGAATGGATAAAGAAACTGTGGTATATATACACAGTGGAATATTACTCAGCCATAAAGAAGAATAAAATTATGGCATTTGCAGGTAAATGGATGCAGTTGGAGAATATCATGCTAAGTGAGATAAGTCGATCCCAGAAAACCAAAGGTTGAATAATCTCTCTGATAAGTGATACATAATGCGGAGTGGGAGGGAGGCAAGAATGGAAGAAGGATGGATTACATAGAGGAAAAAGAGGGGTGGGTACAGGGTGGGGGGAAAGAAAAATAACAGAATGAGACAAACATCATTACTCTATGTACATGTATTATTATGCAAATGGGGTGACTGTACTTCATGTACAACCAGAGAAACAATTGTACTCCACTCATGTACGATGAATCAAAATAAATTAAAAAAAAAAAAAAGGACTGGAGATGTAGCTCAGTGGTAGAGCACCCCTGGGTTCAGTGGTTTGTAAAGGCTAAAAATTAGCTTCCATCTTTTGACTATTGTGAATAATGTTGCTATAAACAATGATGAACACAATTCTCATTATGTTTTCACTTCTCTTGAGTGTAGAGTGTAGACCCAAAAGTGAAAGTAATCAATCACATGGTAATTTCCTTTAAGTTCTGAGGAGTTAACATTCTATTTTCCACAGTAGCTGCATGATCTTACCTTCCCACCAACAATGTACAAGGATTCCAATTTCCTACAAATTCACTCACACTTCTTATTGTCTGATTTAAAAAAAAAAGAATAGCCATGGTGATGAGTATAAAGTGGCACCTCATTGTGGAAGCCTTTTTGTGCTTACATTTATATTACAATATTAAATTATGAACACAAGATTCAGACTCAAACAAGTGAAGAGGCATTATGTTGCTATGTGCCAGAGACTGCGTTCTATACCCTTACGAGTATTTCCACATTTGCCATGCAATTGGAATAGCAAACCCAGCTTCTCTACACCTTACATCAATCCTTTAGGGAGACTCTCCACAGTGTGCCCAAGGAGACATGCGTATGGCAGCCGTGACATATTTCTGTTTTGCTGGGTTTTCGAATCTCCTTAGGTAAACTGATTAACCTTCCAAATAAAAGAAGGAAGGAACAGAGAGAAAATAGATGTTAAAGATATGTGACAAGCAGAATAAAATGGTATGATGGTATATTTAAATCCAAATACACAAATAATTTCATAAAATATACATGGAAAAGGTTAAAACTCAGAGATTGACATATCAGATCAGAAAAAAATCAAGCAAACAATAAACACCAAATCTTATCCAAAAAGTAAGATTATAAGAAGCACATGATCAACAGAAACATACAGAAGTTTTAAAAAAAAGATGGAAAATACATGCCATGAAAACACATAGCAAAAAAGATGGGCCAATAACATCAAAGGTAGGCTTTAAGGTAAAAAATACTACAGATCAGTAAGGTTATTTCATGATAAAAGGCCAATTCACATAAGAAGACGAATATGCATACACTTAATAACCTGAAAATTTGTAAAGCAAAAATTGTTAAATCCACTCTGTAGGCTCTCTCTTCACATTGTTGATTGTTTCCTTTGCTGAGAAAAAGCTTTTTAGTTTGAATCTATCCCAATTATTTATTCATGCTTTTATATCTTGTGCTTTGGGAGTCATGTTAAGGAAGTCTGGTCCTAAGTCAATATGATGAAGATTTGGACTTACTTTTTTTTCTATTAGGTGCACGGTCTCTGGTCTAATTCCTACGTCCTTGATCCATTTTGAGTTGAGTTTTGGGCAGGGTGAGAGATAGGGGTTTAGTTTTAATTTGCTGCATATGGATTTCCAGTTTTCCCAGCACCATTTGTTGAAGAGGCTATCATTTCTCCATTGTATGTCTTTGGCTCCTTTGTCAAGTATGAGATAACTGTATTTATGTGAGTTTGTCTCCGTATCCTCTATTCTGTACCATTGATCTACCTGCCTATTTTGGTGCCAATACCATGCTGTTTTTGTTACTATTGCTCTGTTGTATAGTTGAAGGTCTGGTATTATGACACCACCTGCTTTCCTCTTCCTGCTAAGGACTGCTTTAGCTATTCTGTGTCTCTTATTCCACCAGATGAACTTCATGATTGCTTGCTCTATTTCTATGAGGTCCATCATTGGGATTTTAATTGGAATTGCATTGAATTTATATAGTGCTTTTGGAAGTATGGCCATTTTGACAATATTAATTTTGCCTATCCAAGAACATGGGAAATCTCTCCATCTTCTAAGGTTTTCTTTAATTTATTTCTTCAGTGGTCTGTAGTTCTCATTGTAGAGATCTTTCACCTCTTTTGTTAAATTGACTCCCAGGTATTTTATTTTATTTTTTTTTTGAGGCTATTGTGAATGGGGTAGTTTTCCTAATTTCTCTTTCAGAGGATTCATCAGTTCATAACTGATGAATAAGAATGCATTAGATTTATGAGTGTTGATTTTATATCCTGCTACATTACTGAATTCATTTATGAGTTCTAGAAGTTTTCTGGTGGAATTTTTCAGCTCCTCTAAATATAGAATCATATCATCTAAAAATAGTGATAGACAGATAGAGTACTAATATCCAGAATTTATAAAGACCTCAAAAACTTTACACCAAGAATACAAATAACCCAATTGATAAATGGGCTAAGGAAATGAGCAGACACTTCACAGAAGAGGATCTACAAGCAATCAACAGATATATGAAAAAATGTTCAACATCTCTAGTAATAAGAGAAATGCAAATCAAAACTATCCTAAGATATTATCTCACCCCAATTAGAATGTCTATTATCAAGTATACAAACAACAATAGGTGTTGGTGAGCATGTGGGGAAAAAGGTACACTCATACATTGCTGGTGGGGTTGCAAATTGGTGCAGCCACTCTAGAAATCGGTATAGAGATTCCTTAGAAAACTCGGAATGGAACCACCATTTGACCCAGCTATCCTACTCCTTGGCCGATACCCAAAGGACTTAAAATCAGCATACTGATTGATGTGACTGTGATGCAGCCACATCAATGTTTATAGCAGCCCAATTCACTATAGCTAGATTGTGGAACCAACCTAGACGCCCTTCAGTAGGTGAATGGATAAAGAAACTGTGGTATATATACACAATGGAATATTATTCAGCCATAAAGAGTAATAAAATTATGACATTTGCAGGTAAATGGATGGAATTGGAGAAGATCATGTTAAGTGAAATAAGCCAATCCCAAAACACCAAAGGCCAAATGATTTCTCTTATAAGTGGTTGATGACACATAGCAGGGGTGGGGGTAGGTAAGGGAAGAATGGAGAAAGGATGGATTGTATAGAGGAAAATGAGGGGTGGGGATTGGGCGGGGAAGGAAAGAGAATAGAATGAGACAAACATCATTACCTTATGTATATATATGAATGTACAAATTGTATGATTCTACTTTGTGTATAACCAGAAAAATGATAGTTGTACTCCACTGGTGTACAATGAACTAAAAAAAAAAAAATTTGTTAGAACCAAAGACAGAATTTATTTTATAATAGTAGAGTACAACACACCATTCTGATGGAGTAAGTGGGGAAAATGCCACCAAGGATAGAGAAAATAACTAGTAGATTTGACCTAACTGACATATCTCGAACTGTGTTCTCAAAAACGGTTGAACATATCCTCTTTCCAAGCGCAGAAGAAAAAAAATTTGCCAATTTTTTTTCATATTTGGGGGCCATAAAGCAACTTTTAAGTCTCAAAAAATGAAATGATTAAGAATATTTTTTTTTCTGATCAAAATATCTAGTGGTTTCATGACAGGGAAAGAAAAGAGGGAGAAAGAGTATGGATTGATTGACTTAGAGCTCAGACAGGACAATGTAATGCCTAACATCAAAACTCAATGAACCAAGAAGTAGGGATATAAGCCATTGTTTACAGGTAAAGCAGTAACAATGTCTCTAACTCTACATAACTATATCCTGGTGTTGCCTCCAGGAGATGGCAAGGAAAATGGTGAGAATTGCTTTTCATTATAAATTAGAAATCTACAGGACAGAAAGGCACAGATTCTAAAATAGCTAAAGCAAACTTGAAAAAGAAGAATAGAGTGGGAGCAATCACTCTAGAGAGCCTCAAGTCTAACTAGACAGGTCAGCAATGATGATGGTGCCACGTTGCTTCAGGGACATGCATATAAATAAATGGAACAGAAGAGAGAAACCTGCAACAGACCCACACAAATATGCACCTGATTTTTGACAGAAGTCCAAAAGCAATTCATTGCAGGAATGATCTCTTTTTCATGAAATGATACCATGGTAGTAGAACATCCACGAGTAAGATGAATGATTAAATAACGCTTCATACAAAAAAATATTCAAAACAGATCCCAGACTTAAATATAAACATAAAACTATAGAAATTTTAGAAAGAATATGTATGATCTAGGACAGTTTAAAGAATTCCTGGTCTTGACATCAAAAGCATGAACTGTAAAAGTAAAAATGGATCATTTGATGCTTACCAAAATTAAAATACTTTGTTCTAAAAAAGATTGTTATGAAGATGAAAAGACAAGCTACAGATTTAGTGAAAATATTTTACAAATCATCTATCTGACAAAGAACTATTAGAATACCTAAAGAACTTTCAAAATTCAATAATTTAAAGAAATTATCTATTGAGAAAATCAGTCCAGGACACATTTTACCCAAGAGGACACAGAGATGGCACATAAGCCATAAAAAAATGCTCAGCATCACTAGCCATCAATGCAAATTAAAACAAGGAGCCATCACGCACACCATCAGAATGGCTGAAATTAAAATGTCAATAATACCAAATGCTGATGAGGATGAGGAAAAATCTGGATCACTCCTACATTACTGAGGACAACCTAAAATGACACAGTTACTCTGGAGAAGTGTGGCAGTTTGTTAGAGAACTAACCCTCAAGTACCACATACCCAGCAACTGCATGCCTCGTCTTTTATTCTAGACAAATGAAAACCCTTGTCAACATAAAACCTGTCCGTGAATGTGCACAGAAACCTAACTCCTATTTTCCCCAAACTGGAAAGAACCCAGATATCCTTCAAAAGGTGAATTCTTAAATAACTATGGGGTACTCCCCAACAACAAAAAGGAATGAATTTTTGATACATGCAACAACTTAGAAGGATCTCTAAGAGATAATGTGGAGTGTAAAAAGCCAATCTGAAAAAGCTACATTTTGTTTGACTCCATTTACATTAAACAATTGGAAAGATAAAATTTGAGAAACAGAGAAGAGATGAGTGGTTATCAGGGGTTAGGTTCAGGGGAAGGGAGGTGTTAGGGACAGGAGAAAGAAGGTGTGGCTGTAAAGGGGCAAAATGAAGGAGTCTTGTGTTGATGTAACTCTTTTGCATCTTGACTGTATGGAAACACATGAAAACACATCATAAAAGTTGAATGAGACATACACAAAAAGGCATGCAAGCAAAAGCTGGGAAATATGTATAAGATTGGTAGAGTACAGGTCAATTCTGTTTGTAAGCTATATATATAGATAGATGATAGATAGATAGATAGATAGATAGATAGATAGATAGAGATATAGATATAAACTCAAAGAAAGAATATGTGTGTGTGCGCATACATACACATTAGGATGAAGCTACAAAATATCAAGACTGGAGCCATTACCAGGTTCTGGAAAAGAAGGAATGAAACAGTAATATCAAAGTGGGAGTAGGAGGAAGATAGCACAAAACGAACTGCAGGTTTCAAAAAGAAGGGCAAGATCTGCTTATCCAGGATGGAAGTCCAGAGAAGGGGTATCTTCGTGCCTTATTGAACAGAATAGAGCATGTCCCACAAAAAGCATGGTAAACTGTTACAAGTGTGAGCTCTAAAACTGACCCTTTGAGATTCAATGTCAGTTCTGTAAATCATTGGCAGTATGAACCTGGGCAAATGACTGAAAATTTTCTACACCCGGAATTCCTCATAGTACATGAACCACACAGGGTTGATATGAGGACTAAATAAGTGAATGCACATAGAAAGCTTAGAAACATGCCTGGCATTCAGTCAGTCTTATCTAACTGTATTAATGGATAGCAGAACATTTGTCATGCATGACAAGTGATGATTTCTCTGCTTTACTATTATCATTTATTGCATTTTAATGCTTTGTCTACCTCTTTTCATTCCACTATGTCTGAGGGAACTGAACTCACATCTCTGATTCCTAACACCCATTGCAAACAGGTCAAAGACACACAGTGTCATGCAGGTGACTGCTTATCCATCCAGGTACATGTGATGTTGCTTTGGAAAGGGAAACTGATTCATCAATACTTCACACTGACTTCTCTTCCCCTTTCCCTAGCTTTGACATCCTGCATATCTTTGTTATTTGAGTTCAGAAAAATTAGAGATCATTCTGCTGTTTCTTTACTCTTCCAGCATTAAGGAACTTAACTTCTTCCTTGCCAAAGCACCAGTGGACCGGAATCTGAAGATTCCTCAAAAAACATGGAATGGAACGACCATTTCACCCAGTTATCCCACTCCTCACTATATATCCAAATGATTTAAAATCAACCTACTACAGTGATGCAGCCACATCAATCTTTACAGCATCTCAATTCACAATAGCTAAGCTATGGAACCAACCTAGGTGCCCTTCAACAGATGAATGGAGGAAGAAAATGTGGTGCATATACACAATGGAGTATTACTCAGCCATAGTAAAGAATGACTTTACAACATTTGCCAGTAAATAGATGGATTTGGAGACTATCATGCTAAGTGAAATAAAATAGTTCCTGAAAGCAAAAGGTTGAATGTTTTCTCTGATATGAGGAAGCTAACTCACAATAAAGGGTGGGGGTGAGGGCAAGAATAGAAGTTCAGTAGATTAGACAATAAGAAATGGAGGGAAGGGAGGGGAGATAGGAAAAGCAAAGACAGTGGAATGAATCTGACACAATTTTCCCATGTACGTATATGAAAACATCACAGTGAATCACACCATCATGTATATCCAAAAGAATGGGATCCTAATCAGAATATTATATATTCCATGCTTGTATAATTATATCAAAATGGATTCTACTGTCAAGTATAACTAAAAAGAACCAATATATAAATAAATAAACATGGGCATGAGTCATCCAAGACTCATATTTTCCAGTGAACCATAAATAATATCATCTTTCTTAGGAAAAATAACAATTTGGTAGTCCCAGCACATTTCTTCTTTAAAAAGGACAGGCATTGACATGGCAGCCATTGCTATTGGCACAGCAGATAAAATGTGCAACCCATAGACACAAAAGCTACATGGTGGGAGCATCAGAATGACATTCATTAAGGGGCTCCTGTTAAGGCGACTAAAGGACAAGCTGTCAGGGGCAGGGGCGGCTGTCTCTATCAGTACCTTTGGGAGTTAAGGTATGTAGGCTTGTCAGTTTTGCTTTCCCTTAATGAACCTCCAAGATGGGCATATACTTAGCTGTCCTGAGCCCCTTTTCTGTTTATGTTTACAGTATGACTTTTGGAGATAAGTAGTTCCACAGGGTTACTACTTGTAGTGCATAGTAATTCTACCATTTATTTTTCCTTAATTTCTGAAAATCAATTATTTTTAAGAAACGTTGATGTTCCAGAATTTGATTGATGATCAATCTCCATCTTATTCACACTCTTCAGAATTGCACAGGGCTTTTGGTTTTGGTTTGTTCAGTCTTCACCTTCTCAAATTAAGCCTTAATCTGTCCTATAGTCATTTCAGTTACCCCTCACAGAACTCTTCCATACTCTTCATTCTTTTTGTGGATATACAGAACCAGAAACATCCCCCTGGCATGGTTATATAATCAGTGGGATATAATCAGAGTGAGATTGTCAGGGTTTTTGTTTGTTGTTTGTTTTTCTTTCTGGGACTCTTGCTGAAGATGGTCAGGTCTTTAGCGATGGAAGCATATGGAAAAGAGAAAACATTTCTGGCTGCAGAGCCTTGTACTTGGGGAGACAACTAAAAATGACTTCTAGATTCAAAAGTCCTTCTTCCAGAATTGTTTTTGGGAATTATAAAAAGTGTGAAAAGTAAATAAGTACATAAAGAAAAGTAAGTTGTACTTATAAAAGTACATCTGCTGGCCTTCCAGATATTTTAGACATAATTCATATTAATGTGGAAATTCCTTTCCTGAATGAGATGAGTATCACCTATTAATAGTTTGGACACCTCCTCTTCAAGATCCTTTGGGATCTCCCTTGTTCACACTAGTCCATCCATTTTTTATCCTTCTCTTCTTTGTTTTAAAGTTAATTTTCTATTCCTTTTTTTTTTCCCAAATTCTAAGTCATCACTTTAAAAACAAAGAGGATGTTTTTGTTGTCTAAGAAAGACTAGTTCTGTATGGTCCATCTATCAAAGAAATATGTCACCATTAAGATAATGTATAAAACATAATGATAATGCAAGATCTTTCTAGTAGATTGTAAAACATAAAAGCAAGTTATGAAACTGCAGGTTATCATCTGATTTTAAAAGATACAATTATACGCCTAAGAAAAAGATTGGAAGAACATATGTCAAATAATAAGTAGTTATTTGTGAGTGAGAAATAGGGCCAATATCTATAAATCAAAGAAAAACAGGTTTAAGTCAGCACAGCTTAACGGATGCACTTTAAAATAGTGTCTTTAAATAAAAATATCTGAGTGTTAAATTATATCTTAAAGTTTATCTAGTCTTCTTCTTAGAAAATTATTAATGTTCATAAATGTGACATTATTATTATGTGTTGACATGTTATCCTAATCTTTGGGGGACTGAAATAACTTCATGCATAATACTCTTATTCTCAAAACAGCTTTTATGCATAAAATAAACTATCTCTGCATACAAAGAAAACCAATTATAGTGAAATATAGCTGGTGAAATATTAAAACCAGAAGCTGGTTACAAAATAAAATATTCAAGCTCTTATTAATACATTAAATACCAAGATTCAACAGTAGGTCTAATAACTGTCATAATTTCAAAGTAGAGAAGAATATAAATAATATTAAGATATCTTTAACAACTGTAAGGTGATATGAAAATGGTTGGATTTTATCTGTGATAAAGTCATAGATATTGCTAATACTTGTGCTTCGTTGTCTGCGTTTATACTCAAAGACACTACTAAATTTCAGGTATAGGTTTTGCATATAAAAATATACATCGCCCTTCTGAATTCAATCCTTGGTCCCTTTGGCTGTTTGAAGATTGCCAATTAAGTCTCTTGACCTACAATAAGATCAAAGTACTCCATCAAGAGAGAAGAAAGGATATCAACATCTTAACAGGAACTATTTGTATATTCTACGTATGCACAGATTTTTAATGCTAAAAATGTACACAATTCAGTGTGGAGTAAAGGCTGTGATTTGAAATATGACAAAAATATGAAAAGACATTGAACTGGGAAATATTTTTTCAATAAAATGTTCAAGATTTATGCATTCCAAATTCAAATACTCTGTGAAGATATGACAAAGGATAAAGTTCAGAAGGTATACTCTTAACAATGAGAAGAATTCAATATATACCAATATGTGTGTATTGAGAACAGCCATCCAGGTATTATATAATCTTTATGAATCAAGGTATACAATGATGTATTATGAGACACTTTCAGCAAAAGACTTTAAGTCACTCCAGATCATAATAAAGATATGGGTTCAAATGCTAATATCACACATATTGATAGCAACCAATATTCAGACAGATAACTGGAATTCAGGAAAGATTATTTAGCAGGAATATTAGGGCAATGACATTGCTTTGCTGGGTTGCTGTTATTTGACTCATATACCAGGATATACACTGACCCTTTAGCTGAAAGGAGCTACTCTAGGGCCCTAAATATCTGAAATGACACACTGAGGAATTCTACAAAGACAAGAAGGTTGGATACACATTCTCTTTCTACTGACTCACATTATCTATAAATAAAGCATAAGATCTCTGAGCACACACAAACAAATGTTACTGTTTATTGTAGTTATCTTAGGTTCAGAAGATATATTTAAATTCTTACTTTTGATTACATTTTTCAAAATATATTTAATGAATATATGCTACCTTTATCGTTAGGGAAAGTTGTTTAAATTATTTAAAAACGCTTTGCCACAGTTTTGTTTCCAGATATGACAAGGATATCATCATCCTTGGTAAGGATGAGTTCTATTTTTCTATTGTGACAGAATCCTAAATTTTAATGAAGCTCAAAGATTGCTAAAATGACACCCAGTTTTTCCTGAACTAATCAGGCTGAATAACATTTTAAGAATGCAAAACATTATTTTATATAGTCAAGAGTATTCATTTTGGAATGTGATTTAGCAATGCTGGCTTGTATATAATGGATAGGTATATTAATATATAATAAAATGTTCATGAATTCAAATACCCAGGATGTAGTCAATACTGTTTGGCAGTATTAACTGGACTACAAAGACTGAGTGAACTTAAAGCTATTTTTCCTAGAGCTTTTCCATTTAATTCTTGCATTTATTAGGCTGATATTGACATGAGGCACTTGAAAAGAATTTGCACCATTACAGGGTGTTTATTGGTCAATGGTGAAATTATTTGAATCAAATGTAGATTATTAAATTCATGAGATTTACGGATTGACTTCACCATCTCTGTATATTTGAGCTTTTCCTAGATTACATCTTGGGTTCCTACTGGTCTTCATTGCTTCATGCTGAGGAATTAAAATGCCACAATCACATTAAGTCTTATGGTCTAACCAAGTGTCTGCGAACTCACCAAAAGTATTTGAGAATTATATTTGAAATTATAATTCTCACTGTACAGATTTTAAAAAGCAACCAAAAGAGCTAAGAATAATTCAGGAGAGATTTTCATGTATTTCTTTAACTCACACCTATACATTGAATGCCAAGAAAATCATTAGGTACTAGAAATAGAAACTTGAGCTAGACTGACATGATCTGTGCCCTTTCAGAGCTTAAAATTGGATTGCCATAGTAATAAAAGTGCAGAACTGTGGTTAACCCAAATCGAGTTTGAATATTGGGCTCTATCTCGTATTTGTCTCTGAACTTTTAATCTTCAATTTCCTCATTTATAAAAACAGGGTAGTGATAATTCTTTTGTTAAGTTGCTATAAATATTTTAAAAATCATGGGAATTTATATTTCACTAGGGCTACAGAATTTCCTATTTCTGAGATCATGTTGCATTTACATACTCCCCTTTCTTATGTAAAAACAACTTAAGTAGTCAAGGGTGGCCCCTGTAGGCTAATCCCACCATAAATGTGCTTACACACTGATTCTTTTATAAAATATATTTCATAAACTATTATTTGAAAACCATTTAAATCTAACACTTCCTACTTATTATTGAACTAGAGGGAACACATCGGGATCAATCCTCTATGTATTTAATGCTATAGGGTCATATGTATAAATATCAGGTTATACATCTATCAATTAGCTCAAAGTAATCAAAGTTCAGTCTGAATATTGCAGAAATTAAGCAAGCTAACTGTATGAGAAAAAGAAGAGGAAGGATTGCAGAAGGGGAGAACAAGAAGAGAGTAATTCAAGTCTATATAAATGTAACAAAATATTCTATTAACCATAGATGATATAAACATATGCATGATAAAAAAATCTGGAGTAATAGATACAAGAAGTGATTTCCTGCACTCAGTTAACCTCAAGCCTGAAAATGTAGTCATGATTTATTTCTTACTACAATACTAAGGGATAAGTATGTGTGGTGTTAAGTCTGTTGTATAGTTATTCATGGATAATCCTTACTATTAGTTTTAGCATTTTGCCAGCAGATTTTAATGTAACAAGTTAATTTTCCATCAGAAAAAAAAAACCCTGAAAGATTACTTTGTTGTTGATTTGCCTTATAAAGTCCCATCAGGAATAAAAGTACATCTAAGTTTTTAACTGGCTTCATTATAAACTCAACTGGGTAGATATTGGAAAATAAGCTGATTAGAGGTACACAATTTCTAGAGTGTGAATATATTGCCATGTGGTTTGTTGTTTTGTATATTACATGGCTGTGAAAACCAGTATGGGTTCTTAATAAATATTCATTTATTGAATTTCCAGAATTTACAAAGGAATCACATTCTTTCCTGTCAGATGCATATTACCTATTTGAATAAAATGTTACCTTTCTTTTTGAATTATACTTTATTATTTTCCAGACTCTATTTAGCTAGCTACCTATTCATCATAGCTCCATTTACTTCGATTAAAACACTCTGCTTTAACTTAGTGCAAATTAGTGAAAATAAGCAGAGTTAAACAATCAGATTCTATTTCCATCTGACTCTCTTGACACCCATCTGATATTCCAAAGACAAATCATCTCCCCATGTTTATCAGGTTGAGACTTATAGTCTCTGAAGCAAGAGGGAGCACAGAGAATAAAGAGAAGGGATTCTAAACTATTGGGAAATAAAGAGCCAGACACAGTGTTCTAAGATGCAGTTGATGCTGGGAGCAAGGTCCTGGGAGAGAGCTGCCTTTAACATATAGAAGCCAGGATTTCAGGGATACCCTTTCTGGTTGTCTTGATGGACATGCCTCATCTCTGCTTGGAATAGTAGAAATCCAGGCAGCACTCAGGTCAGACTGGCAACATGATAGAGAGATTGGTGGTTCATATTTATACACAACATTCATCAACTGAATGTGCTTCACTAAATTAAGCTTATGTCCAAGAAGAGGTAGGTCTCATTTTTTAATTGAGTTTACTGAAACATGGTGAGCAGCAGTGTATATTTCCTTCTTACCATATTTAGGTAATTTTGCACTGGGATTTGGCTCACCTCTGTATATGTATAAATCATAGAATTCAATATATTAGGTATTTGAGGTTAAATAAGCTAGCTCGCTTCAATGTGACAGATGATCATGTACATCCTTTCCCAACTATGTGATAAGTAACAATACCTTGGTAAGTTTAAAATCAGCCATGGTTGAGAATTTACATCATGGAAATCAACAATGCCACAGATCAGGGATTTTACTGTTTGTTTCTTGTTTTTGTTGCTTTGGTTTGCTTTTTTTTTTTTTTTCCTGAAGAGCTTTTGGGTTGTTAAGCACTTATCAACATAGCACACAGTGCATACATTCTGGAAATTTAACTTCCAGAAAATTAATTGGAAATAACTGTAAATTTGCTCTTATGCATTGAAAAATGTGGTCAAGGTGAATAATTTACCTGCTATAAAATTTCTTAACACTGTCTCCCCAACTTTCTTCTTCTTTTTTTTAATGTGGCAATTGGTAATAGTGGACTTACCTGTTAATAATTCCAGGCCAATTTTCTTTTAGTTGGCCAACCCCTTTGTTTGGTTAATCAGAATTATCCCCTATGTAATTGGCTTTTCTTGATTAGTAAAAACTTGATTGATAATCATTCAGCTAACTATATCCACCAAGGAACCAAATAATTCATAGAGTTTAGATTTTTCTGGAGAAGAATGAACGAACTACCAAAAAGACTGTTACAGTCTGAATTTGGTTTGTCCTCTTTGGAAACTCAGTTTGCCATCTACTTGCCATTGTGGCAGGGTTGGGAGGTGGGGTCTCTAAGAGATAAACATACCTTAAGGGGTATTAAAGCAGTTCCCCACTGGCAGAGTGGGTTTTTATAAGGCGAGGCCATTCTTCTGTTTTGCCTTTTTTGCATGCGATCAATTCCCCTTTCACTGCCACCATGTTATGTCTCCCTCACCACATATCACTGCTTTGTTCTTGGATTTCCAGTTTCCCAAACCAAGAGCAAAATAAACTTTTTTCCTTTAAAAATTACCCAGTCTCGGGCACTCTGTTATGGCAATAGAAAACAGACTAAAACAAAAACCAAAGGATGCGAACTTTGGATTCTTCCTAGAAAATGTTCCAATGACAACAAGCCCCCAAATCCTGAAACTGGTTTTAGAGACTTAACATATCTTAACAACAGGTACCAGGAGACACAAGTTTGGTTATTCATCTATTTTATAAGAATACAATATAACAATTTACTTTTTCATCTAACTTTCACTGGAGATTTGCTATAATTAGGATCTCTCAAAGAAAAAGCTCATCATCACTAACCTTGATGAACTTATTGTCTATTGAGGGTCATAAAACATACAATTTTTATTACATAAAAATAAGTAGAGGATGATTGTTGTGGTTTGGTGTGATGTGTTCCCCAAAGCTCCTAAGTGAGACAATACAAGACGGTTCAGAGGAGAAATGATTGGGTTGTAAAAGTCATAACCCAATCAGTGATTTAATCCCCTGATAGGGATTAACTGAGTGGTAACTGAAGTGGTAGGGTGTGGATGGAAGAGATTGGAATTGAGGTGTGGCTTTGGGGTATATGTTTTGTATTTGGAGAGTGGAGACTCTCTCTCTCTCTGCTTCCTGATCTCATGTGAGCTGCTTACCTTTGCCTCACACTCCACCATGACGTTCAGCCTCACCTCAAGCCCCAAGGAATGGAGCCAGCCTTCTATGGACTAAGACCTCTGAAACCATGAGCTGCCAAATAATCTTTTCCTCCTCTATAATTGTGCTGGCCAGATCTTTCAGTCACAGCAGAAAAAAACTGACATAAACAATGGTATATTAAGAATTCTATCCTCACTGAACTTATTCTATACCATATTAAAACTCAACCTGGTGATACAAACACAGGTTTGGAGGGTTTTGTTTGCTTTACAATTTGGGGATTTTTTTCAGTTTTAATGAGAAGTAAAAATTACCAACCTAACTTTATGATCTAGAAAAGGAAGATTTCAGATTGGATTTTTAAAGTGTCCATCTTCTAAGCAGTTAATACGTTTCCCCCTTTGTGACATTACATTTTTACAAGTACAGGCATTAATTTATTAACCCTCAGCTGATTAGAAGAGTCAGCTAAATACAATACCTTATTCCCTAACTGAACGGGCAACCTGAAGTGTAACTGTAATTGCTTCTCACTCAGATGACAGAAAGCAATTTCAGTGACTGTTTTACTTAATTAGGATGCATGAAGCATGGACCTCCAGGTCACATACATCTGGAAATTATGCCTCTTCAATTTTCTTGAGAAAACTCATGTCTCAGGCACCTAGGCTTGGTTTTTAGTATGAAACTGTATAAATTCAATGCAACCAGATTTCACGTATTTGTGTATATATTATTGACTCAGTCTTCCGTTTCTCCCACAAACCCCAATTCATTTAATTAATCATTTACTTGAACTTGCTGGGTATTAACTGAGAAGTTAACAGCAAAGAAGCTTTATTGCCTACTTGTTGGCACAATATTTTTGAAGAAATAGGCAGATGCATGAAGGTGTTCCCTCAATTTATTTTGCAAAAGGAGAACTGTGAAACAAGATTTTGGCCCCTTGCCCAGATTAAGGGAAGTTTTGAAAGAAGGCTAAATTGCATCAGTCTGAAGAAAAGTAACTGCCTATCCTCATGATACAGCTTATAAAACATTTGCTCGAAATGACAGTATGGGAGCTAGACAAGGCCTCTGAAACTCGGGGTGTCAGGTGGCTCAATGGGGATTTCAAATCAACAGATTCTTATGTGAACAGGAGCAAAAAAGTACATTTCAAAGAAAAACACAAACTGGCAGTTTTGAAATTATCCAACATTTAAGGCAGCCCACCACAACATGGTTTTAAGCATCTGGTAAGCATCTGCGGTGTCAGGAAGCTGTGACTGAGGTAATAAGTATAAAGCCACAAGCCATAAAAAACAACCATAAAAGAACCCACATGTGACATACATATGTAGAAACTCTATTTACTTCCTTTCCTTTTAGGCTATTGAGAATTAATTATATCTTGATCAGTTCTTACTGTGATCATTTCCAAGTTGTGACAATGAGGAGAGTATCAACATTTGGACACTTGGGTGTGTAAGGCTAGTCTGCTTTAACAAATTAGTATTTATACCCTAAACCTCAGAGGGCATCTAAGGAATTCTCACATTCAAAGTTTGAATATATAACACATACTCAATGTTTTGACTGGTTTTAATTTTACCAGGTGGAATCCTAGAGTTTCTCAAACTAAACAAGGTTACATGTTGCCCTTGAACATTTGTGTAATATGTGATATGTATGCATATAATGTATGGCTTCAGATGGGATAAGCTTGTACCTGTGTGTGTGTGTGTGTGTGTGTGTGTGTGTGTGTGTGTGCATGTACAGGAAAGAGGCCTCAGCCCAATCCCTTGACCACTCATTTAGCACAACTCTTCCAAACTAGAGTACTTTTTGTTTACTCCAGTCTTTGGGCTTTGTAGCTGACTGTGTGGTTCACTTTACTTCTTGGCTAACCACTTGCAGTACAATGATATGATGCTGCAGAAGCCTCTCAGTGAAATGCATCACCCAAGATGTAATCAGTAACACACAAGAGCCCATGAGCTATAAAGCATAAACCAGTTTGCCATTCTTCCTTCCTGTCAACCCGGTTCTAACAAGCATGGTTGCCACAAGAGAATCCTCATCAAGAAAAACCTAGATTATATCATCAGTCCTTAAGAAAATGATATTTTATGTATGCAAATAAATGGCTTAGCCTATCGTTCTTGGGGTTGAGACTTTTCTATGCTTTTATTCTTTTCTGTCAAAACACAGAGTGCTGACTGATGACAAAAGAACAGAGGCCTAAGAATGGATTTTAATGACCCTACAGAATTTTCAACAGTCTTTGACAGCTTAGTGAGATACAGGCTGGAGTGACAGAGTATAAAGTGTTTTCAAACACATTTGCATCATTCAAGGCCATGAGTTGTTTTGTACTTGGGGAGCTGGAAGACAAGTGGAGAGGTGCATAGTAGTCATTTGAGAACACTTATCCACTAGCAATTGTAGATCTGGAGAATGATAGAATTTGAAGAGAACTGGAAGCCTCTTGCCTTCAAAATCAAACCTTAATGTTACTGATTAAGGACACAGAGGTCCAGAGAGGGAAAACAATTTATTCAAGGCCACAGAACAGGGGAATGCAGGAGCTAACACTCAAATTCTTTTCTGCTGACTTTAAGTCCAGTATTTTTTTCATTACAATGTATTTATTGTATAACCTGGTTGAAAATTCTTTCCTTCCTTTTCCCCTTCTTCCCCCTCTTTCTCCCTCACAATATCCCTCCCTACTTTTCTTCCTCTCCTTTTCTCTATCCTTGTCTTCTCTTTCTTCTTTCATTTTTCTCTTTCTCTTTTATTCACTCACTCATCCATCTACTTGAACTATTATTTACTGAGTATCTATTATGTGCCAGGCACACTATTAGGGATGGGATTTAGTTGGTGCCCTGGCCTCATGGAGCTCATAGTCTAAGAGGGTACATGGCCACAGCAGGTCAGGGAAAACTTTGTGAGGAAGTTATATTTATACTGAGACTAGCAGGTGACTCGTCAGGAGATAGCCTATCACAGAGATTGGGGGTTTAAGTCAGTTTTTCCTCCACTGTCATTAAAAGATCTGAAAAGGACAACTTTAAAGGAGAAAAAGTTTATGTGGGGCTCAGTTGTGAAGGTGTCAGTCCATAGACAATTGGCTCCATTTCTTGGGGCTTGAGGTGAGACAGAACAACATGGTGGAAGAATGTGGTGGAAGAAAGTAGCTCAGGATATGGCCAGGAAGCAGAGAGAGACTCCATTTACCAGATACAAAATGGATACCTCCAAAGCACACCCCCAATGCTCACCTCCTCCAGCCACATCCTACCTGCCTTCAGTTAGCACGCAGTTAATCCCCATCTGGGGATTAATTCTCTGATTGGGTTAGGACACTCAGAATCCAATCATTTATACATAGTCTCACATATGAGCTTTTGGGGGACACCACAGATCTAAACCATAGCATTGGGGGTTGGAGATAACATTCCAAGTCAAGGAAATAGTACATGCTGATGTCCCACAGTAGAAAGCTGCTCAGTTGGTTCCCAGACTAGAAGAGATCATTAGGGAGGTCTTGGTGGAAATGATGCACCAGGCAGCAGTAAAACAGCAAAATGATTTGACCCTGTCCTCAATGCTCTAGATCCAACCTTTAGACCTGAATTTCTGCTAAAAAATTTCATCTTTGCATACTTTTAAAACATGGACTTAATAAATTTGGAAGAACTATTTTGAAGTAAGCTTTAAAAATAATAAATAGAGGAAAATGTATCATTTATCGGTGCTAAGACACTCACTGTAACATGTGTGCTGGTATGCATCACACCCACATATCCTTGCACCCTCATGGAAGCCCTTGTGTGCTGAATGGGTCATGGAATCTGCAATCACACAAATCATGGAATTTAATCCTGACTCTGAACTTCTGGTGCATTGATCTGGAGCAAATCTGGATCTGAACTTCAGTTTTTTCATGTGGGGAAATGGAATTCAAAACTGCTCTTTAGAAGCTTGGATAGGACACAGGTAAAGAACCCAATAGAGCAAGAGGCACAGTAAGTACTTAATAAACACTCATAAGTGGGTACAAAGTCATACGACATTTTAAAAGTAAAAGGTTTAAAGGCAGTATCAACAGATACTCTTTAATAGCAGTAATGGATTTACAGAAATATAAAATCTATACTCTTTACCTTGCTACTTCTAGGGATGAAAAAATGTAAATTTTCAAGAGAACACATTGGGTCTGGACATAGCCATCCCATCTCAGACTATTCTCACCACGGCAGATAAACAAAATAGGTTCCAATTCAGCTTTATGGTTAGAGAACTTGTAATCACTGGAAATGAAATAAAATAAAGAACATTTAACTTTTCCATGTCTCAGTTTTGTCTTTTGCAAACGGGGTAATACCTTCTGAGATAGTTTTGGATTTAATGAAGATATAGATAAATAAGAGGATTATTATTATTATTATTATTATTAAATCTTGTGTCTGGGGCATAATAAGTACCCAGTCCATGTTATTATACTTTTTAATTCATGACTGTAGAAGTCCTGTTTTATCATATAGGTTTGAAATGATGCTGCTTGATGATTTGATTTTAAAGGTAATAATAAATAAGTTATTTTTCTTTATCCATTTCACAGGTGTTTTAGAAATCTATGTTTTGAAATAAATTTCAAATAAGGGGAAAGAAAGAGTCTCTATGCAAGGAAGAAAAAGCCTGTGGCTCTTTCCAATAAGACTTTGAAGATAAAGTGTGCTTTCAATCTTATACAAACAAGTTTATTGCTTGAGCAAAAGCAGAAAACCAGAACTCCTTATGCCTTTAAGCAGAAGAATATCTTGGTGGCCTGAGCTGGTTTTCTTCATAAAAATAGTTTATCCTGCAGTACACACATTCCTCAATGTGTTTAAAGGTAACAAAGCTTTCTCTATAACAGAAGCATTGAGATGCAGAGCTGCTCATCAACCTGACTTTGACCTTCCCAGCAGCCTGGCCTACCCCATGATACTATCACAGCTGGTGTTAGAGGTATTTTCCCATGCTGTATACACAACATTTTTATTTCAGGTGCATTTTTTAAATGAGAGTAGCTCATGTAGAGCAATAGCTCTCTGAATACACACATTTTTAAAAAATTGTGTTTGACTTGGAATTAGAAAAATCACCATTTGGAACCAGTATGGTTATAAGTGATCCAAAAAAGAAACACCAGTGGATGCTAAAATGAGTGGTATAAACTTTGATTACTTATAGGTATATGCATCATACCATTCACAGAGACCGAGTTGGAGGCTTCAGTTTGAATGGCACCCAATAGCTACTGGCTTTCATATCTATACACCCAGGCACTCTTTCTTTATCCATTCTCTTCTACATCCCTACTTGTGTTTAGTCTCTATTCAACAAGATTTAGCCAACATAATCCCCTCCATATTCCAAACAGAACACTTCTCTCTGGCTCATCAGATCTCTTCAGTGACCTCAAATCATACCCCTACCCTAACACCTTGTCTTATATTTTCCCTTCTGCTACATAATCAATGAGCTCAGCCTCCACTATGTATGCTATTCTTCTGTGTTTAGGCATTGTGTATCCTTCTCCACATAGGGTGCACCATGACATCCAACAGTTGCTCTAAAAAATTTATTGCTATTTTATGCAATGTCACTTCGTACCAATAGATAGTACTCATGTGAAGAATTGGCATGCCTTCTATTTCAGTTTCCTTCACATGTTGAGCACATAGTAGGTATTTAATATTAGCAGGCAGGGACATGCTGAGCTGTCTATGCTGTCTCTTTTCCTCTTACAGTATTTCCTAGTGGTTCTTGACTTCTCACCACTGCAATTTCTTGTATCTAAGCTAATATTTACATGTAAAGTAAAAGACCTTTGGATGTCCAGAAACTGACTTCTAATTAATAAAAGCTTCAGTCCTCCCACAACCTTTGATTATATTTCTATAATTCTTCATTCTCTTCTTACACAGGTAAGAGTCAATTTTTCAAACAGCAGAGTCCTTAAAAGGTTTGGAATGAGAAAGGAAAATTTTAATTTAAATAAGCATTGCCTACCTACCTGGCTTTGGGGGAAAATGAAAGAGCTATAAACAGTTCATCAGGAAGCACCATACTGTGTTAAATTATAGGTAATAAAATCAGTGTCATGAAGAAAACCACTACACAGACTTTGAAATGACTTTCCTAAACTGCAAAATTTGCGTTAATTCCTATTTCCGGGGATTACACAAGAGCATGACTACATTTGTAGGGAAGCAAGCACACATCCTGCCAAGCCCTTGCAGGCTGATGAGTAGCACTAGAATCTCGATATCTTTGCAAAACAGATCTTGAGCTTTTAAGCAGGTAAATGTAAGAATATACACACTGCTGCATTTCAAGGCTAACTCGAAGTCTGACACAGTTGACTCTCGAGTAACCAAACTCCTGAAGGAGCATCAAATGTTGCTCCATCCCAACTTTGATAGTAAGGGGGAATCGTCACCCAGTTGGTATATTTTGGATATGAAATAGAATTTGGGGATAGTTTCTGGGAAGAAGAGATAGAGGAGCATGAAAGAGTTGACTTCATTAGCTGCATTTAAGAAGTCTTGGCTATGAGGGCAAACAGAAGGAAATGATTTCTGTGTTGTGTGTATAGATGGTCCCTGAGTGCAAGATATAAGCTACAGTGCTGTGGGAAAGTGGGTCCCCAGAACTATGGCCTTCGCCCATCTTCTTTTCCAAGGCAAATATTTTGAACTTGCCATTGCTGCATGAACATCCTGTTCACTTATTTCTGTATTCTCTTGCATCTATTGCAATCTCCCATCACCCTACAGAAGTCGTTTTCAGAATGTGATCCCTGAACTATCAGTAATGAGGTTCAGCTGGGAATTGGTTGGAAGTAGATAGTTTCTGGTTTCACTTATGTAAGTCTACAAAATCAGAAATTTGGGGTGGGATGAAAGGACTGATCCATGTTTTAACAAGCCCTCCAAGGAATCCAATGCATACTATGGTCTGAGCACCACTACCCTGTTGGAACCAGCCTCAAAGATTGAAATTACCTTTGATTCACCAAATCTAGTACAGTTTTTCTTCAAACCTGATCCTTCCTTAGCTCTGTACCACGTCACACCACTTCTTGAGACCTTTTCATCTGTTACATCCAGGGGATTTATACTATCCAACTAATTCTTTTTTATCTCACACCACCCCTTATGTCTTTCTCATAGAACCCCCACCCATTACCTGGAATTTTCCACCATTATTTCTCATCTTCTTGCTCTTTGTACTTTTTCCTCTGAGTATCTAATACCTCTCTATGATTTCATTTATTAATTTGAGTTGTAGGACTTTTAAATTTTTGCTCTTTATTCAAGACTATTAATCTCCGAATTTGTCTTTCCAATTGCTTGCATGGAAATGCCATCTCTACATTCTGGGCCTCTTAAAAGGAATCCACCAAAACCCAAACACCAGGTCCTCACCACCCCCAACGCAGCTGTTCCTTTTTCTCTCACCAGACTCTCAGAAAATAAAACTCAAAGATTCAGGTTTATCTTTGTTTTTTATTCACTCCATGACTGTTTACTTGCCAAGTCTTATTGAGTATGTTTATGTTCTTTCCACTTCCACCAACTTTCCAAAACACTCAATGTCTAGTCATCTTTCACTATAGCTTTTTCTAGTAATTGCTTCTCAGTTAATCTCAACATATTATTCCAGTGTTTTGTTACATCATTAAGAGGATGTTTTTGAGTCTCTAATACTTACCACAACCTTCCACATAAAGTCTCCATTTACTAGCTTGATACTTATAGTTATCTTTTACAATTCCAGGATTAGTTAGTCCTGTTATCTGGTTTACTCCAGCCATGCCAAACCAATGGCTCCAT
>JAJEJO010004698.1:335352-340352 GCA_020662805.1 Glaucomys volans | reverse complement strand
TGATTGACACTTGTTCATTTTAGTCTACTTGGTCATCATAGATAGGCTGTGTTGTCTGATGAAATGCAACTCTTTGATGGCAAAGGAGGTGCTGTGGTATAGTGGAAGAGACTATGGGCTCCAGAGTTTCAGGGGCCTAGATTAAAATCCCATTTCCTCTATTTCTAGTTGTGTGCATCTGGGAAAACTGCCCATGTGAGGTTCAGTTACCTTGTCTCTCACCTAGAGATAATAGTAACTTCCCTCCAGATCTGCTAAACAACACTGTACCTACAGACAAGAATGCACTACACACTCAAAATTTTGTTAAAAGGTATATCTTATGTTCAGAGTTCTACACATACACACACACACACACACACACACACACACACGCACGCACATACACACACACATTCTCTCTCTCTTTCTTTCTCTCTCTCAGCCCTCACTCCAGGTTCTCATGGAATCATGTAAAATAAATGACAACTAGACTTGGAACATAGAAGGTGCTCCAAAACCTCAAAACCTTATTAACTGTATTCTAGAAGTGCCATTCTCAGTATCATGCACACAGTAGAAATTCAGGCTTACAAGAGACTGTTGAATAGGAACCATGACTTTTTTTTTTTTTAACCATTATTTCACTAGTATGGAGAATGGTGCTTGAGGCATGGGAATCTCTCAATTGATATTTATGTATGAATAAAATTTTTGAATTATTTTTGTGAGAAAAAATATATAGATACCCTTTGGTAACAGAGAATACAGACCTTAATATAAAGAAATATAATTTGTACCATAACATAGGACAAGGTACAGTGTTGTTTATAAAAATGAAAGTATTTCTCAGACTAATTCTAAAGCCCCTGCCACATCAGCCAATAAAGTCTTAGTAATGGGGGGAGTATGTGTGTGAGGAGGGGAACAGAGAATAAAGGACATCTCTTAAGTTATTGAAAAATACTTATTTTGAATAAGTACATAATGAGAAAAATTGTATCTTACTCATGTTGTATAGATCTTACCAAAATAAAAATCATACCTTAACATATCCTTGTTGACTTGAAGTATTGATTTCTTAAAACACACTTCTGTCTGTATGACTTATTGAAGTGTATCCACACCTCTGGTGTATAATTTTTACCCATCTACAACTGCAATAGGCCCATGACAACAGAATACAGGATTTCTACCTCACTGAATAAACTAATATTACCTCACAGCCTACATCTTAACCTCCCTTCTAATGACTCCGGATGACGCTTTGTAGCAGAGGATTCCTTTACTTAATATACTTTTACAAGGTAGTGAGGGAGCCTGGTTAAGTGGCATAGGAGAAGGCCAGGCACACTGATCGACTCCATGGCCAATCAGCTCACAATAAATACATCCCTGTCACGTACAGGTTTTGTTTCCCTATCTGTTAAACAACATCATTGGAGTTTTTAAAACTGTTGTCTCCTGATCCCTGAGGAGGGGATTGGGTCTCCTCTCCAATCTGGGTAGCTTCTTTTTGTCTGTTTTAATTACTGGCTTTCTATAGTGAGGTTTGCTTTGAACAAAGTATTACACTGGAAAGAATTGATTAGATTGCCTTAACTGGTCTGCATTCATTCAACCTGTTTTTGAGCATCTTTCTAGAACTCAAAAATGTGTTTAAGTTCTTGGTGGTTTACTAAATCCATTACAAAATGCACCAAATACCATTCCACGATCTCACTTGAACATTCTATGAGGTAAAAACAATTATTCTCCATTTTGAAGATAAGGAAGTCAAGGCTCATGGAGGTAGCAATGTCTCCAGATACTCAGGTGGTGGGTTATGGACACATGAACACATGGGTTTTGATTCAAGGTCAGTGGTCTTTTCTATAACACATATCCTCACCCATGTAAGGGACTCTCCTGCTCCAGGCTATACTATATAAAAGATGGAGAGAAAGAAAAAATACGTGTTTGTATTGTCTTCTGAAAGAGAAATCAGGGGGTTGTATTGTCTTACTCTCAACATAAATGTGCCTTGAATATTCAGTACAATATGTTCTCTGGCTGTATCTCTTTTCTGTCACCATGGATTACTTTAGAACACAAGTGCATTGTTCATTTTAGTCTCATCTAGGGGATATGAGAGAAAAATAATTATCATTTCTTTTTATTCCAATTAGTGCTTCAGTCTGGCATAAACTTGAACCTACTTCAGTACAACATCTACATCTCTTCATCCAATATATTCCTGCTATCTAATGACAAGTCAGAGGGGGAAGGAAACTGGGCAGAGTGGAGAAGAAGGTATAACAATAGCTCTATCTATCATTATGTACAACTACCATAAAATGTGGAGAAAGTTTTTTTTAAAAAGAAATAAAACCATAAAAAGAAAAAATGAGTAGCTCTATGTTATCACTGATGGTTGCTTCTGTGTCATTGTGAAGAGAGAAAGCTAAGGGCACAGTTTCATCTCATGTTAAGGAGAGTATTGTAAAAATCACTATCCCCATTTCATACCAGAATAATCTGAAGTTCAGGTAAGTTAAGGAGTGTGGCCAAGTTCATACAGGTTAGTAAAATAGCAGACCAAATTTACAATAAAAGGGTGATCACTAGGGAAATCTAGAATTATTCTTAGATAAATGGGAGTGAAAGGAGGGGAGGGGATACCAGGATAGGAAGGATAGTAGAAGGAAACAGACATTACCTCATGTACATATATGATTGCATGACAAATGTGATTCTTCAACATGTAATTCAGAAAAATGAGAAATTATTCTCCATTTATGTATGATATATCAAAGTGCATAAATGCATTCTACTGTCATGTATGACTAATTAGAAAAAATTTTTAAAAAAGATTCATACCATAGTTCCCTCAAAGTATTTTTTTCAGTTACAGTTAAGATGAAGCTACACTAGAGATGAGCTCATTAATCTAAATAAGGCAAAATTAAATTTGTCACACTTAGAACCATATCTGTTCCAGAGCATATTTGTGCCAAAGCCTATTGTAAATCAGTGGGCCCTGACTGAATTCTGGAGTTTGGTGAACAAAGCCTGAGAGAAGGCTATATCTTGAATACCCCTAAGATGAATCACAGGATTGGGTGTTGGGTACTAACACCCCTTAGTAGTGGCTTCCTGAATTACTCTGTTGAGAAAGTATTCTGGGGCCATGACCCAAGGTGGTAGGAAGGAGTATGTTTGGCTGACTGTGTTGGTAGGGATATGGACACAGAAGTGGTGGCATGAGGTCTACAGGTCATTTTCACAGTAATTGTAACACTGAAAGGCAATCCTAAGTGTTTGCATCCACCTCCATTCACTAGCTGAACCTAAGACCATACAAACATTCAAAATCCCTACAATTCTAGGTAACTAAGAGTTTGCTGCATATGGCCAAGGTACCAAAACTCATTCTCCTCAGCACATAAGCAAAGCACACCTCACTTTCACCAGATAAATGAACTTCTTCTAAGCTACAGAATGGGAGTCATGTGAAATAATTGTTTTTTCATATTAACTAAAACAGCCACCAGAAGATATATTTTGGAGGTCAGTAAATTATATTACATTACAGGAAATATAATAACAAAAATACGTTTGCACTAACTCTTTTGGTTTGGTACCAATGTTTCTTATGGGGTTTCATAATCAGCAAATGAATATACCTTTTCTTAAAACAATTACGTGGAGAAAAAAAAAAGGGAGGAAAAAAGAAAGATATCACCCAAGCATGCAGTAGATGTTTGGAATCTATGTTCAACTCTCTAGAAGGGTCTTTTGGATCATGCCTTTCAGCTCCCTGCTGAAGAAGAGTGTGGTTGCAGCCTGAGCAAGACTGGCCCTGTGGAGGACAGGGCCATACTGAAACTTCCGAGTGAACTCACACTACCTCATCACCTTCACCTGCACTGTGCTATTCACCTCATTTCTTAAGCCCTCTTTTAAGTACCACTTGGTCATTTTAGCTTCATGTAGTTTTGAAGAGGAAGTTCCTCAGAAGTGAAAGGATTCATTGTTAAACACACAAAAAATTTATGGTGCTAAGAAGTTAAGATCTTCTCCCTAGGTTACTTGGAAAAACCATAGCAGAGGATAAGTGTACAAACACAAGATGTTAAAGAAAGGATAAATGCCACCCCAAATTCTACTGCCCAATTTTAACAATCTTGTGCAATTTTTCAACTCTGTTGCAGGTATACAAGTTTTCTGAAAACTTAAAAACATACATGCTCCTCGGTTTTCAATGAGGTTATATCCAAACAAATCCACTCTAAGATGAAAATAGCATAGGTTTTAAATGCACATAATTAACCTACCATAGCAAATATCATAGCTTAATCTAGTCTATATTAATCATACTTGGAACACTTACATTAGCATACTGTTAAAGCCATTTAACACAAAGCCTAATTTATAATAAAGTGTTGACTCTCTCATGTAATTTATTCAGTATTGTAATGAAAGTGAAAACAGGATGATTGCATGGGATGCTTTTACACCATCATATAGTTGAAAAATCATAAGTCACTGTCTTACATAGGAAATTGTCTGAATTGTAAAATTTCTATTTGAGGATTGAATTGCCTTTTGATGACATGGACTTGGCTATAGTAGCTTCTTGATGGTTCCTAATCGTACTCCTTGTATTACCTGACGAACATTTTCTTAGCATTTGTGAGTCAGACCAGCTAACACAATGGTTGCAATTTCTCTATCGGGGGCTCCAAAGGATAAATAAGTATAAACATCACTAATACATAGTATTGACCAACTATAACTGTTAAGGTTTGGATATAAATGGTCACCCAAAATCTCTTGTGTTAATGCAGAATGTTCAGAGGCAAATGATTAGATTATGGGGACTATAACTTAATTGCTGAATTAATTCAGTTAATGGATTGGAAATTTAAGATGACTACTGTATTTGGTGACAAATGTAGGCAGTGGGTATGGCTAAAAGAAGTGAATCACTGGGGGTGTGCCCTTGGATATTGTATCTTCTCCCCCTGGCTTCTCTGCCT
>JAJEJO010004698.1:276127-335342 GCA_020662805.1 Glaucomys volans | reverse complement strand
GGGGTTGGCCCACCATGTACTGAAACTCTAAAAATGTCAACCCCAAATTAACTTCTCCTCCTCTAAATTGTTCTTATTGGATAATTTGGTCACAGTGATGAAAAGTTGATTGACCCAAAATTAGTACCAGAAGTGGGGCCATTGCTGTGACTAGCATGATCATGTGATTTACAAGTCTTTAAAAATAGTTGTGGGAGGAGTTTTTAAAAGTTTGGAAATGCAGGCTAGAGAGATTTTAGCATGTTATAAGCAGAACTTAACAGATGATTCTGGTGGGAGTTCAGAGGACCTGAATGCTGATAAAAATATGGAGGGTAAAGATTGTATTCATAAGGTTTCAGAGGGGAACAGGAGCTCTATTAAAATTTTGACTAGAAACCATTTGTATTACATTGTTATAAAAAGTTGTCTACATTTTGTCCATGTCTTAAGACTGTCTGTGAAACTAAATTTAAAGAAGATAGACTAATCAATCTGGCAGAGAAAATGTTAAGGCAGCACAGATTCAGGCAGTGGCATGGATATTGTTGGCATCTTTTGACCAGGTTTAATGTGAGAATTGGGAGCAGGTAGCAGAGTGGAAGGATTTTTAAAACTTGCAATTTGGCCGAGAAAGTGCATATAAAATTGGGGCCCCTTGGAGATTACCACCATTAAAGAGAAGTTAAGTACTGTACACAGAAACAATAAAAAAGATGATTCGAGGGCATCTCAGGAAAAAGCAAGACCATACCTGTTATAGGCTTAATGATGTAAAAGTAAAAATTCCTTTGAGAAGAAACCATGGGGCCCACTGTTCACATGGGACAGGGGGGTAGCTAGAAAGCTGTTTCACCAGGATCTGGTTTACCGTGCTTAGCCACCCAGGCATTCAGAGCTCACTACAGTCATGATCCAAGAAAGTTCTGCTATTCTTGAGCTGGCAAGACTTTGGTGTTGCATGCATAGAGTTGGTTCTGCAGGAATGCAGAGCGCTAGAGTTAAGGGGTTATGGAGACTTCCACTAAGATTCCAAAAGAAGGCCAGGGAAAGTGTAGGAGGGACAATATTTCTTCAGACAGCCCCTGAGTGGGTGCTGGAAGCAGCTGTGAGAAGGAAGCTGAAACTGCAGTGGTGATCTCCAGGATTAAGAGATACCATCGATATGGAAAGTCTGCCAAGAAAAGTTGCTGGCTTAGACAGAGCCAGGCTAAAAGAGAGGCTGCATGGGCTGCAACCAAGCAAAGCCAAAGGGGTGTGAGGCTTCTTATGCCCTTTGGAGAACACATCTTGCCACTGTGTGCCCCAGATGCTGTACATGGAACTACTAGACTTGTTTGCCTACCTGCATTTCAGTCTTCCTTTGGTCCCATCCTCCTTTCTATGCCCCTATTTCTCCCTTTTATAATAAAAATGCTTACTCTTGGCCTTTATGTATTAGATATGTAAAACTCGGTTTTTAATTTTTTTAAAAGGGGCTCAGGTCTGAGTTTGCCTTGTGTCTCAGAGACTTTGAACTTAGACTTTTGAGCAATGATAAAACTGTTAAAACTATGGAGACTCTTGGGGATGGACTAAATGCATTTTATATTATGAGATGGACATGAGTTTTTGGAGGCCAGGGAAAGAAGGTTATGATTTGGATACAAGAGTTCCTCAAAAAGCTCTTATATTAATTCAGAATGTTTAGAATGACTAGATTATAATCATTTCCTAATTGGTAGATTATTCCATTTGATGAGTTAATAAGTTGAAATGACTACTACATCAGGTGGTAACTAGGCGAGTGGGGCATGCTGGAAGAGGTAGCTGGAAGTATGTCTTTGGGGATTATGTATTGTTCCCCTGGCTCCTCTCTCTCTCTCTGTTCTGCTTCCCAGCTGCCATAAACAAAAGATTTTTTAAAATCATTTTTATTATTTATGTTTATTTTCAGTTGTTTGTGGACCTTTATTTTATTCCTTTATTTATATGTGGTGCTAAGAATCAAACCCAGTGCCTCACACATGGTAGGCAAGTGCTCTACCACTGAGCCACAACCCCGGCCCCAACAGAAGAGTTTTTCTCTACCATAACCTTCTGCCATGAAGCTGTGCGTTGCCTCAGTTCCAAAGCAATGGAGTCAGACAATCATGAGCTGAACCTTTAAAACCACAAACACCAAATAAACTTTTCCTCCTTTAAGTTGTTCTTGTCAGCAATTTTGGTCACAGTGATGAAAAGATGACTAAAACAATGAGAAAATATAGTAGGGGGCCTTCAGATGCTAGTGTGCAGGAGCCTCGAGGCAACACAATAGCTTTTGTGTAAAAGAGCTTTTGGAAGAATCACTGGAAAAAGTTTAAAATGGTAGAGTCAAGACTTAAAATTTAGGTAGACTTTGAAGGATTCAATGCTGGTTTTATCACATAATAGCTGTGCTATCTACTATTGACAGATGTATACCTTTAGCGTGATATGTACTTAAAAATGGTAGGTGGGATTGGGGAAGGATGAGTTTTCAGCCTCTTCTCATTTACAGATCAGGAACATAGTCTACAGAAGTGAAGTGGCTTACCCAGGAAGAGCTGGTAAGTTGTGTCAATGCTAAGCAAACAATGGTCCCAGGAAGCCTGACGTTGTTGACTAGTTTGAGAGGTTTTCCACATATAGGATCCTGCATGTTTGGTTATCATTCAGGATATCTGCTATGAAACACTTCCCTTTGTAGGAGGCCAGACCATACATCAGCAATGTTCTTTCATTGGTATGAACTCGGAATCTGTTCATAGAATCTGTTCATTCTGCCCTTGAGGTAGACGAGCGAGGTAGTTTGTGGAGTAAAATGCAATTTCATTCAGACCAGTTTTTGTTTATCTAAATCTATACAGTAGCACTAGGTGCCACTTTGCTTTCTAGTTTTGTTTTTTCGTTTATCTGAAAGCATTCATCCTATCTATTCATCCATCAAACATTTATGGAATACCAGCTGTGAAGCTAACACTATGCTAGACCTCATGAGTAATAAAAGATACATAGCTAGCATCTCCTTAATACCAATACAAAGGAGTTTACAATTTTACCAGGGGAGATGCCACTGCAGTACCATAAAGGACTAACTGGTAGATAAGATTTGAATCAGCTTAAGTGACAGGAGGGTGACTTTGGAGTCAGGTAAACCCAACCTGATCACTGTTAGTTTTACGACCTAGAAAAGCCCCTTCACCTCCTAAGTCTCCAATTTATTTTACAATATGAAGAGGGTAAGAGTATCTTACAATAATTTAAGAATTATTGGGATAATTTAAAAAAAATGATGCAGATAAAGAATTCCATACAATGCCCAGCATCTAGTGAGCTCTCAATAAATGTTAGCTATGTTTATAGTTTAAACAGAAAGATCAGAGTAGTTCTGAGGTTTGAAATAAGAGGGAAGGCAGTAGGTAATGTTAAGGCCAGAGTTTGGGTTGTATTTAAACCATGTGAATGGCAGCTTCCCTGATGAGTGAATATTTGTGATTTCAAATGGTAGTTTGAATATATAATCAGGCAAGTGGGATGCATTGGAGAGAAAAGAGAACAAAGCCAAGGAAACTGGTTATAAAAATAATAATCTAGGCAAGAGTTAGAAACTTAAGCTTAGTCTGTGCTATAGACAGTAGAAAGAAATAAGAGGGGGTCTGAGGATAATTCATGTCCTCCTTTGGAGCTAGAGCAATGGTTTTTGTTTGTTTTGCTTTTTGTTTTAATTTTTGTTTTCAGTGCTGGGGATTGAACCAGGGCCTCAGTGCAGGCTAGGCAGGTGTGCTACCACTGAGCTGCAACCTCAAAGGAAATAGAGAATGACATGGAGGAAATTATAAATACTTTTAAGATGTCACACACAGTGCCTGGAAAAGTAAGGAATTCAGGATGAGCAATAGAGTCAAAAGGGAAAAGAAAAAGTATAAAGTTTTCTAGATTTCAGCATGTATTTTTAAGACCAGGGCTTATGAGTAACTGGAAAGTATTTAATATACATCCTGTCTTATATTCACTTGGAACATTTTTCCATGAAATGCAAATCTGACTCTCAAAATTCAAACTCACCTACATTCACCTCTGGGCATTCTCACTGTCTTAGGACACTTGATCTAGTACCTATTACACTCTCCAGCCCCACCACCTGCTCTGTTGAAGGAGTGAGGATGCAGCAAAAGCCACACAGGTTCAAATTTTTATGGCACTTTCTTAAAGATAATATTACATGTTCTGGGGTGGCTACTGTTCAATGTTAGTGTGTCTTCCTTGGTTCTAAATTGAATGTTGATTTGAATGAATGATTCATGGGAGTATTCATGGGAGTAAATCAGAGCAATTTCTGCTTGTGAGAGAGAACATGGGTTGAGGGGGACCCCTTTCTTTTTATTGATTCCCTAACTCAACACCCTCCTCAAATATTCAGAATACAGACTATGCTTACAGCTGTCACATACTGAGCACCTGCTGCATGCCATGCATTGTACAAAGCACTTCAGAGCTATTCTGTCATCCCCTTAACCTCCCTAACATGTAATTATCATCATCTGAATTTTATACATGAATGAACTGAAACCTTGACCTGAAAACTTATCCAAGGTCATTCAAGTATCTGGTGACAGAGCCTGATTTGAAACAAGGTTAAAGGACTATTAAAATAACATGATTGAGGGTCGAGTTTGAACTAGCAAAACTGAAGAATAATATATTCTACAAGCACTCATTAGCTGTGAATAGAAATTTGTACACCAGTCATGGTGTGCTACCTCTTACTTTAATCTTTTCATAATATATTGAAAGGAAATCTAATTCTATTAATTGTAAAACTTCAGAGAAGGGTGATTGTTGAACTCTGATCCTTAGAATACACTGCAAAGATATGGATAATTACTTTGCATGGAGACAAAGCTGAGGCTGTGGTCCAGTCACTGTGAATTCTTTCCTCCCACGAGTGGTTTATACATTTAGAGGCTGAGCTGTGTCCTCCAAAATTTATATGTTGAAGCCCTCACCCTAATACCACAGAATGTGACTGTGTATTAGTGAATTTCCAATCACTATAACTAAATATCTGAGGTCATTAACTTATAAGGAGAAAGGCTTTATTTTCATTCACAGTTTTGGAACTGCCAGTACAGGGTTGGTGGACCCACGGCTTTGGGCTTCTGATTGGGGTGCCAGGTAGCAATGATGGGGAGTGCATGGCAGAGCAAACTGCTCATCTCATTAGGAAACAAAAATGAAAAGGAGGAAAGAGCTGGGGTCTCACAATTCTCTTTGAGGGCTCACCCTAGTTACCTAGAACACTCCATTAGGTCCCAATACCTAAATCTCCACAGCACCTTCCAATAGTGCCACCCTGGGGACCAGGCCTTTCAATACACGGACCTGTGGGGAATACCCACCATCCAAAATATAGCAGCCTGCATTTGGAGACATGGTTTTATAGAAATTGATTATGTTAAAATTAAGTTGTTAGGTAAGATGGGCCCTAATACAAAATGACTGGTATCCTTATAAGAGGAAATCGGGGCACAGACAAGCACAGAGGGAAGACTTTACAGGGAAAAGACAACCATTTACAAGTCAAGGAGAGAAGCCTCGGAAGAAATCAACCCAGCTGACACCTTGATTTCAGAATTCTATCTTCCAGAATGGTGAGAAAATAAATTCCTACTACTTAGGCTGCCCAGGCTGGGGGACTTTATTATGGCAGTCCTAGAAAATTAACTAACATAGCATGCTTGGAATCGTCCACACCCTAGAACCTGGTTTGCCCTGTGAAGGAAAGCATGCCAGTGTATTGACTAAGAGGACAAAAGAGTGAAAAGAAATCCTTTAGAGGCTCATGACATCACTGCTAAGGCACAGGAGACCTTTCTTAGATTTCAAAAACAGATGAAGGGAACAAAAGATGCAGCTGATAGTGTCGTTTGCATTTGGGTGTCTCCAGATACCAAATCAATCTGCTCGGGACACCCTGGACACAGAGTTGGACTTCCATGCCCTTCTCAATGCTTCTCTACTTGGCCAAGGGATCTGGTAGTCATTTTCTCCTTGTCCTCTGATGGGCTATGGGGAGGCCAGTCCTTCTTCACTGCACCTTTAAATGAAACTCTCATGACACTTTCTGTGCCACTGATTCTCCTTTTGCATAAGGTCTAGTCTGGACTTTTCCTGATTCTCATGTCGCTTTTGTATATGAAATTAGCGTCAAATAATTAAGTGTTCCAAGTGGGGTTAGACTAGACTGCTGCTTAGCTGTGTTGATGTAGCCTTATGGGTTTAAATAGTTTGCTGTCTTAATGTCCTGTAACTAGATCTCTACTTTTTGTAGTCATTGTTTTCATTGGTTTGCCATTTTATTTTGATGGATATCAAATACTAAAAGCAATGACTTCAATTTGGGGGGGTGCCCATAATGTGCCTAGAACTTTTTATCATCAGCTCTAATCATCAAACCTGTCCTAAAGAGTAGGATACACGGGTTATATTTCTTATCAATTTCATTGTTAAGAAATGGGATATCTTAAATGTAATAAGGGGACTGAAATTTGAACCAATTTGGTCTGAAGGTAAAGACCAGCATTTTCCCACTGATCATATGTTTTCCAGTTCTAACCATTCTCATGTCACTGTGCCAACTTTTACCACATCTATAAAGGGCCTATATTATTATTTACTTAATATTTCTTTTAAAATAGACTCAAATTTTTATTTTTACACTGTCTTAAGTAATAAGCAATTGCATGCTTGATGTAATAATTATACTTTTAAAATATAAATAAAAATAAATACAACCTTGCATCCCATTTTAAATGAAAATGCACTAAAATAAAATAAATATACAAGTCCAGAGAAGAAATGATCATCCATGAGGCACCTAACATTATCTTGTGTCTCACCAATGGTATGGATATCACACTCTGAAACCCTGCACTAAGAGTTGCTAGTACATTAGCAACAGAATGAACTGAAGGCACAGCCTCAAACAAGCCTTGATGTTGTTCCAGATAGTATTAGATACGTGTTCAAAGCAAGTTGTGCAGCCACCTGGCAGTAACTTCAGATCTATAGCTTTGATTGATGGGTATTGCAGGCTTAGACTATTTTTGAAGTGACACACTCCATTCTCTTGTTTTCTCCTGCTGATTCTTCATCTGCTCAGGCCCTCATGATATTAATCTTGGAATCAGGAAACCAAACCAGTGACAGAGGTGGCACAGCTGCCTAGATGCAGGAGGGTTGGTCCTGCAGGATAATCAAGTGGATGCAGTTCTGGGAGAGGTCAACCTCTTGACAGGGACAGTGGACAGATTTCAGAAATGGAGAGAAGGACACAGCTGGTCCACCTGCTGAATCCTGCGCCAGTTTCCAAAAATATCTCCCTTCCTGCCTGTCTTTGGAGTTGGAAGTCCTGCTGCAATAAATGCATTTGTATGATACGGTTTTCAGATTGAGAGTCATCTATTAGACTGTAAATAATTAGACTATAGGAGACATAACACCAGAAATCATGTTAAATTAAATTTGGCTTGAGACTGCCTTTACATCCTGAGTTCCTACATAGCAAACTTCAGCCTAACTTAATAGATAAATAAGCAGAAACCTAATACAGGAGTATAAGACAGCCCAGTTTCAGCCAATCACAAGAAGCAGGTTTCAGCCAATCATAGGTACCCAGCTCATTACATTAGATCCAAATAAGGCACATGCCTAGCTGTAGCCAGTCAGGTGATTTCTCTACTTTGCTTCTGTGTTCGGCCTATAAATGCTCACTGCTCACACTCTGGTAGAGCTCCCTGAATTTCTATTGGTTCAAGGTATTGTTCAACTCATGAATCATTCTTTGCTCAAACAACTTCCTGAGTTTAACTGGTCTCAAGATTTTCTTTTAATAGTTAGTTTGATTTAGTCTATGCTAGTGGTCTTTAGGTGGTAGTTAGGGACCTGTGAAGAGAAAAGCTCTGGGGGTGGGGGATAGGGAAGGATATGTTAAAGAGTACTATAAACAAAGGAATGTGTCAAATCCATCAGTTTCCTTCTCTCCCTCCCAGAATCTTGACCATTTTGTTCCCTCCAATCTGGGGCATTCCCTGTTGCCAGATACCCTCCCACCTGACCTTCTACAGAAGATTCCTGGCCTCCTGCTTGCAAAAACAAACCAGTCAGTGTGGTCTGACTACTTTAAAAACATTAATAACACCTCAGAATGCATTCATACTATAGTAGTTTGCAGATCAAGGGATTTATTAGTCTCTCTGTGTTGGACCCTGGTCAGAGGAAATGTTTTGGGCTTAGTTCTAAGCACCATAGTTCAAGGATATGGCCCCTAACAGTGAATGTCATACCTACTTGGCTGGGCGATAGTACCCAGTTATTGAACCACACTAATGTCAATGTTGCTGTGAAGGTATTTTTCCTCCCTCCCTCCCTCCCTCCCTCTCTCCCTCCATCCGTCCCTCCCTCCTTTCTTCCTTCCTTCCTTCCTTCCTTCCTTCCTTCCTTCTTTCTTTCCCATCTTATTTTGATTCATTGAACACAAAAGGAGTACAGCTATTGTTTCTCTGGTTGTACACAAAGTAGAGTCACACCATCTGTGCATTCATACATGTACACAAGACAAGGATGTATGTGACACGCGGTTATTATTCTTGCCCCCACACCCCAACCCCAGCCCTCCCTTCCCTCTATGCTATCTATCCTTCCTCCTTTCTTGCCTCCCTTCCACCCCGCATTATGCATCATCATTCACTTATCAGAGAGACCATTCGGCCTTTGGATTTTTGGAACTTGCTAATCTCACTTAGCATGACAGTCTCCAACATCATCCATTTGCCTGCAAATGCCATAATTTTATTCTTCTTTATGGCTAATATTCCATTGTGTATATATACCACTTTTTCTTTATCCATTCATCTATTGAAGGGTATCTAGGCAATTTGCAGATGTTATTAATGTCTATAATCAAGACAATTACCCCTAGTTCTGAGAGCAAACACTATATTAAAAATGTCTTAATAAGTGTCTGATTACAATTGTCATCAATGCTGAGAAGAAAAGTGTATTCTAAGAGTGATTAAGAGGGTCTTTATTTCATCTGGAGGATTAGGAAATGAGGTAGAGAAATCAGACTTTGTTTTGTGTTGCCCAAGAAAATAACCATGCTCTAAGAGTAGACGTTGTAGTGGGGGATTAATGCAAGCAAGAGCTTGCTAATGATTAGTGTTCAATCACTTCCTCTTAAAGCAATGAGTTTGTAGGGACCAACTCAGTAAGTGATCACTGGGGTGAAAGCTGAAGGACTCCTGGTACTCAATCAGATGCAGTGTACAACATGGCCCCAAAACTGGAGACCACTTGGTACACTGGAAGAATTGACCATAGGCCAGTGTGACTGACTTATGAAAAAGACAGTATTTGAATACAATGTGGCTGAAGAGGTAGAAAGAGGCTACTTCATACAGAGCCATGTAGAAAATGTAAACTTTTTAAATGAAAGACTAAGATAACTTGGTGGCTTGGGCATCCCAATCATATAGTCCTTAGATGTAGTCACAGGTAGAGCTGTGTGGAGTGTAGAAAGAGTCAACTTAGCAGGCCCTCAATTGGTATAAAGTCCAATTTGCAAGGTTGTCCCTTAGTTGGTATCAGGGAACCTGAACCCTTGGAAGGTTCCCACCATTACCAGAAAAGATAAGAATGTTTCAAGGTGCTTAAATTTTTTTGCACAATATTGTTTATGATGAACACCTACTTGCCTTCTGGGAGTCTAGAATTTTAGGACATGCCAGGCAAGGAGTGTCTGCATGACCAACCCCCAATAACAATGCTGGGCACTGAGTCTCTAATAAGCTTCCCTGGTAAAGAACATTTCACATGAACTGTCACAACTCATTGCTGGAGGGGTAGAGGACATCCTGTGTGCCTCCACTAGGAAGCTCTTGGAAGTTTCTGCTTGGATTCCTTCAGAATTTACCTTATGTGTGTTTTTCCTTTGCTGATTTTTGCTTTGCATCCTTACTCTGTAATAAATTTTAGCCATGAGTATAATCATATTAGTCCTATGAGTCTTGGTTATGCCTTGGCGAGTCTGGCATAGGCTGTGACCCTGCTGACGCTATAGTAACTATGCAATGAGGTCCAGCTCTTTGACCACAGAAGGGCTTAGAAGGATGGAGTGGAATGGCTGCACTGCTCCCAGGGAACTCTAGTCTCTGCAGTTGCATTTCTACTAGAGGGCATAGAAAGGTCTGTTGTGATCCATAGCTGAGTAATGAAAATTTAAATACATACACCAACTTCCAATGAGGATCCATAATACATATTAAACAACCACCTGCAATTCCCAGTGCCACTGCCCTAGATTTTCCAGGAACATGCCATGTTACCTTCAGGAATTCAGAAAGTCCATTTTGCAGTACTCTATAGTTTTAATCTATCTGTCTTTTGTTAAAATGCTGGATTTGCCAATGAGTCTAATAAAGTATTCTTCAGGGCATTTCAATTTTATATCTTTATGTTAAAGATATAATATTATGATCTAAAGGTCCTCTTTAAAGACATCATTATTAAAGAAAAATCAGTCATGTCTTTGCATTTTGGATTCTGTCAATTGCAATACCTTTCAATATTAATATAACAGAAAACCACACAAAAACATATTTTACAAAATGTAGCCAACTTCACTATTCAGTGGACCAATACTTAAAACTGCTGATTTTGATTACTAAATACTTTTGCTTCATGTATTAAATGCAAATTCAAGATATTTACCCTTGTGTTCCCAGGAGAGAGAAAAAGGCAATAAAATATTGATAAGCACTAGCATGGAAGACAAATCTTGCTTTCTGAAGTATCAATAAGCAACACTTCAGTTTCTTCTATCTCTGGAACCCAGCCATTCTGATCCTATTATGTAAGCAGATCTGAATTCCTATCACAACATACCCTCCTCCCATGAACTGCCACTTAGGGAAGTCACAAAGCTCTTGAACCTGACATCTCTGAGCAACCTGGCACACCTCCTATGGAGGTTCTCACTGATGTAGATCAATGAAATGTCTTCACTTTGTTGAGTACAGTTGGAATTTTTATGAAGTCAATAAATATTTAGAAGGCATCTACTTCCTAGAAGGCATGGGCTTTCAGGAAGGTGACATCATGTTTGGTATTTAGGAATGGTTGTAAAACAATGAAGCAATAGAACTGTGTTGGAAAGTAACAGATACAGTTGATATTATAAGATCTGAAAAGGCAAAATCCTCCATGGGCTGTAAAAGTCTTTCCAGGAGAGATCTATATTGAAATATGAGGTCTGGAGGAATTCAATGGTCAGAGGCAGGGGAGCATTTCTGATGGAGTTAAGAATGAGCACACATGTACATTTAGGAGACTGTGAGTAGATGAAGATGGCTGAGGGAAGGCCATGGTCAGAAGGCAAGACAGATCTGGAAAGGCAGGCTGATAATGGACTCAAATTCAGTCTACAATTGGCATTTCTCTTGCTGCTGATGAAGGACTGACATTGTTTTTAAGGTGACATTTCTCGGATCAGGTACAGGAAGAACAGTAGGAGGAAGCCATAAGTCATTGAAAGGGAGCTTTGGGAGGACCCCAAAATAAAGGGCACCACAATGTGTCTGTTGTAATGAGATCAAATTAGATTAGAAACAGAGAGGGAGAAAAAGACACATGCAAGATAGGCAAAATGATTGGAAACTTATGATATTGAGCTCCTATAAGAAACTTCTAAAACAATGAGTCAAAAGGTGGGTCCATTCTAAGTTTTCTGAGGAATCTCCACACTGCTTTCCAGAGTGGCTGCCCCAATTTGCAACTCCACCAGCAATGTATGAGTGTGCCCCCGACATCCACACCAACACCTATTATTGTTTGTGTTCCTGAAAATAGCCATTCTAATTGGAGTAAGATGAAATTTAGGGTGGTTTTAATTTGCATTTCTCTAATTACTAGAGATGTTGAACACTTTTGCATATATTTGTTGGTCGCCTGTTTATCTTCTTCAGTAAAATAAAAATGATTTTGATACTATACCATCATAATGTATAATACTAAACTTCTAATTTATAGCCCTCATCATAATTATAATAAAGTAATTATTAGTGTCATTCTTGCTTGATTGTGATTCCCTTCTTAGTTCATAAACTCTTTCAGGTGGGGTTGAGTGTTCTGCTATAATCCCAGCAGCTTAGAAGGCTGAGGCAGTAGGATTGCAGGATGGAAGCCAGCCTCAGCAACTTAGTGAGGCCATAAGCAACCTAATGAGATTGGTTAAGTGCCCTTGGGTTTAATCCCTGGTACCAAAAAAAAAAACAAAAAAAAAAAAACAAAAAAAAAACTCAACTCTTCAGGATGTTGGGATTATTGTGTCTCAATAGCCTGGCGAAAACTATGGTACATTGCAAAATTTTTCAGAAATGGAATTAATATGTAGACCTACTAAGAGGAATTTAAGCAAGACAAATCCAAGTGAATATCTAGCCACAGGTGCTTACTTATAACAGGTGTTAGGTGACAGGGCTTTCATGGTATTTTATAAATGGCATTTGTCCAAATCCCTATATAATGGACTGTGCCATTATAAAAACTGAGTTTTATTGTACAGGTAATATTCACTAAATGGTCTCAAAGCTGGTGGATGAAGAAAACTTGTTCAAGTAGGAATGTCAAGTAAAAATGACTTTTCATACTGAGTTATTTAAAATGCCTTTCACTGGCTGGAAGTTCTTTCAGCACTGTGAAGTACTATGAAACCCTGTTCTCTCTTAATATGGAAATCATACATACAAGAACAAAATTTTTTCTTCATAAATAGTACTTTAATGAGTGAATGAATGAACAGATGAATGAATGAATTAGAAGCAGTGAACCCTAGGAGACTGAGGAGACCATCTGTGTTGCAATAGATTGGCTAGTGCTGAGAAGTCAGGTAATATCGTCAAATCACCAACACAGAATTCTGTGACTCAGTCACCCATCCTACATTTCTAAACAATAGAGCCACCAATATGTGTTCTGAGAACTTTAAGGGCATATTACTAAGTTAAGTGAATTCATTAAAACATTAAAATATCTATCTACACTCATAGTACAACACTACTTAGCTAAAAAACAATTGTTTCAGTCCCTTTTTATCTAAAGAAATCCTGGAACCCCAGACATTCAAGACAGTAACCAAAATTATGTTACATGTCTGAGCATGGATGCATTTTATTCCCAGAGCATAGTCCAGTCTTCACACAGAGCCTAAGTCAAACATGTTTATCAGATTTCTAGGTCCATGGTAGGAGCAAAGCAACACAGTATGTATGAGTTTGGGCATTTCTAGGCAGGCACAGTGGAAAGAGCAAGTAACAACATCTGGAAGGGAGAAAGTGGGAAAGTAGGAGAAAAGATAAAAAATTCAACAAATACAGACATGCAAATGGAAGATGCACAGAAGCTTGGGACTCATGTATGATGGGAAACTGCTGTCCACACTTCACTGCTTCTCAAGAACAATCAGCTGTGTATATGATAGAGACATCTGGTCACCCAGAATGCTTTGTTTCATAAGGGACATCATCATATATCTGGGAAATATTCCTATCCATATACTTAAAGTTATAGAGAATAGGCTTCAACTCCTTACAAAATTCAGTCTTTAGGGAAAATTTTGGCTAAAGTCAAATATTTTGTATTCTGATGATGCTGATATCTAAACAAGGCTAAATTGGTGACTTTATTATTAAAATATTAGAAAAACCACCTACTCATAATCTGAGAAATGCTAACTCTCCTGAGAAGCTGAGGTCTGTCTTACTTTTGTACCAAGAGATAAAGTCCTAAGAAACAGATTCTGTGCAGACATTCCAAAAAAATTGACCATTAAATTCAGACTTTGTATTCTAACAAATTCCATGGGACAGGCCTTCTGAGACATAAATAATAGATCCTAAAATGTCTGGAAATGGGGTCTTGGCAGATGGGGAGAGTCTTTAAGATGTGCTAATACTGTTATGTGACAGCATAGTACAGAGAGGGCCTCTGATGGCCTCACATGCAGAGTGGGGTCACATTGATGCTGCTGCCTCATTACCAACTGTGAGTTTTGGCACATCAAGACACACTGAAAACTCAATGTCGACCAGCAGTGAAGCCTGTTGGATATTTAATTACTTTTCCAAAAATAAAACATGGAAATCAAGGATGAACAAAATTTATTCTCCAGAAAACCTTTTTCTATGTATCATCCCAGAGATGTTTCCCCTGCCAGTCTCTCCTGTTCCGTCTTCCCATCTTTTCTCCCCCACAATGTCCATTCTGTTCACCTTGGCATATCTGAAAGTTAACTTCTAAAATCCACCTGTTCATACCTCACATCAGTTCATCATTTTCAGGTTTGCTGATTTAAACACACACACACACACACACACACACACACACACACACAAACCTGTTTCCTGAGACGTTGGTGTGATGGTGCTGTATTTCAGCTGGTTAGAGCATTAAAGCGGCTCTATCGCCCTTGACACTCCCCTTCACGTAAAAGCACTCTGAAGATACACAAGAATGTACTCATAACCTGACAGCAAATGTTTACAGAGGTCAAGGATCCCTTTAAATGGTGTGAGACAGTGCACTTCCAGATTTCTTGCACTGCAAATAGTGTTTGGAAAATAACATTTTCTTTTTGCCTACCAAGGTAGCAGACATACTCTGCAGAAAATGTGAAAAACAGAAAAGCTCCAAACAAAAAGTAAATTCCTTTGCTACATACCCAGAGATACCTGCTGTTGTTGTTTTGGTTGTATAACCATAAAACATACTAAGGGTGTTTCTTCATTTGGGGACTGCTGTTTAAGTGTAGACGTTAGTGGGGAAGAGAGTCAACATCTCTTTCTCCCACGTTTTTGTGAAGAAGTGATTCTATAAAAAAAACTTGGATTGTCATTCTCCTAGTTGAAATCAATTATTAATTCAGAGAAAGAAATGCCATAGCCAGGTGCAGTGGTGCACGCCTGTCATCCCAGCACTTGGGAGGCTGAGGCAGGAGGATCTCAGGTTCAAAGCCAGCCTCAGCAACTGAGTGAGGCGCTAAGCAACTCAGCAAGACCCTGTCTCTAAATAAAACACAAAAAAGGGTTAGGGATGTGGCTCAGTGGTTAAGTGCTCCTGAGTTCAATCCCCAGTGTCATGAAAAAAAAAAAAAAAAGAAAAAGAAAACCAGAAAGAAAGAAAAGAGGAAAGAAATGCCATAGCATAGTGAGGAAGAACAAGGATTGTGGATCCAGACCACTGGAACTTGAATTCTGGCAAAAATAATCTCTTTGTATTTTATTTTTCTCATATATAAAATAAGTACAATGATGAAATAACAACAATAATAATATGTTGTGGGGTGATTATGAGAATCAAAGGGTTAATAAGTACTTAGAAAGTGACTGGCACACCTGACATGCCCTGCTAACACTTCCTATTATGAAGACTGGCAGTGGAATGTTCCCTGCTAAGAGCTCTTACTAGGCCACTTTCATATATTATTTTCAAAGTCCTATCAATCACCAGATATTAAGATCTCCATATTCTGGTCCTATTCTGGCCACTAATTATTTGTCACCTTGGTAAGTCATTGGATCTTTGTTTCATTGGCAAATGAGAGTGCTATGCTCTGTTGGTGGTTCCTAATCATTTTGAGTGTATCAGAAATTCTTCTGATATAGCAGCAGCTTGTTCATGATTTCAGGGCTCTTGTGAGCCCTGGAAGCCTTTCTAGAGTCCCTTGGCCAAGAACCCCATGTTATATGATCTCTGATAGTTCTTCAATCTGATGTTCCATGGTGTTCAGTTTCATGGAAATGGTCTGATGCTTACGATTCCTGACTTGACTATGGTAGAAGAAAGAGGAGGGTGGGACGGAAGTTTAGAAAGCAACGCATCTTCATGGAAGATTTCCCTGTTTTCCATCTTACTGAGTTTCCTAATTAAATCTCTTACACATACTTTCAAGTTCTAATTCACTCACGATCTGGGAATCTAACAGCACTTATTTATATGCTAATTTGCTACAGATAATTGTACTTTTTCTCAATCCCAAAGGAACAAGAGATATTTAGCCTCATGCTTTGCTGCTTCCACCGGCACCCAAGGCAGCCAGTCCACAGCCAAGGTGCAAAGTACCCTGAAAAACAAAGCCTGACCCAGAGTACCACACTGAACCAGGTGGTGATGGGATCAGGCTGCTGACGATGACAGACACAAGTGAGATCTACCATTGTGTGTCTTAGAGTGTGGCCCAGTGATGACATTTTGGCACCTATTAAATATAATAATTTCATGGTCAGCACTTATTAAAATGTAAACTAAGCAGAAGAGTGATAACTTGGCATGTTAAATTACTGGACTGGTGGCTTTAAAGTTGCTTTTCCTTGCTCAGATTAGATTGATGTTAGGGGAAGGGACTAACCACATGCTTGTTTTAAATTTAATTTTGGCATACAGACCCTCCCATTCCTACCCACCCTGTTTCTGTTCCCTACAGTAACCATTTTTATTCGTTTCTTTATGCATTCACACATACAGTGCAAATACCTATTCTTATTTCTTTGTGTTTCTTATATAAAGTACTGTGTGTATCTTGCCAAGCACTTTGTTTTTTCCACATCTTAAAAGAGTTTTCAATAAGTACATAGGTAGCCTCCTTGTTCTTCTATAGAATTACATATTTTTCTGTTGTGTGGATGGGTCAGAGCTTATTTATCTTGTCTAATGAACACTATTGAATTAAATCTTCAACTACACTGTAAGACAGGCATTACTATTCTGAATTTAGAGAAACCAAAGCTCTGGGAACATTTACAGTATTCCCATGGTGATCTCTACCTTCCAGGGTCTGATAGGCACATATTACATTACCAGGATGGAAGCCTTAATATAAATTCTTAAAATTTGAGTCTTCTTAGTAAAAATCTCCTTTCTAATATGCCCACAAGTAAGTTTTTCTATGACAGAGATGCTAGACTTCAAAATTAGTGAGAAATATTTGATACCTTTGAAGATGCACATTCCTAGGCTCCATGTTTATAAGTTCTTATCAGTATGTCTCAGGTAAGTCTCTGGGGTCAACCACCATGGCCATTCACACAGAATGTAACATACAGAGGTCTTGTTTGGTGATCTTCATTTTGAATTTACACCCAGATCAAGATGTGGAAAAAACAAAGTGCTTGGTAAGATACACACAGTACTTTATATAAGAAACACAAAGAAAAAAGAATAGGTACTTGCACTGTATGTGTGAATGCATAAAGAAACGAATAAAAATGGTTACTGTAGGGAACAGAAACAGGGTGGGTAGGAATGGGAGGGTCTGTATGCCAAAATTAAATTTAAAACAAGCATGTGGTTAGTCCCTTCCCCTAACATCAATCTAATCTGAGCAAGGAAAAGCAACTTTAAAGCCACCAGTCCAGTAATTTAACATGCCAAGTTATCACTCTTCTGCTTAGTTTACATTTTAATAAGTGCTGACCATGAAATTATTATATTTTACTCTAATAGGTGCCAAAACTCTCATCACCAAAATCAGTTTGCAAATCCAGGGGGAAATATCTGGATGAAGTGATATTATCAAAATGTATCAGTAATTTGTTTCTGAAACAGGAGGAAGAAATGTCCTAGATCAGCAGAAAACAAAATTGGAGACATCCATAACCTGGTGGTGAACTGATCTGTGCGGCCAGGTTTCTGCATCGATTGTTATGCACTTTGTCTACTCCATCAGGTCATGAATGATGCATGGCACTACAAGACATTCAGTGGCATGGCTCTCTGCTGCTGACTGAAACAGAGAGGACTGTTTGGGAGCAGAGAGACGGGTCTTCACTTTGCTTTTAACTTTGCATCAGCTTGTGGAACAAATCCACTGCAATCTCTGTAAGCTTTGTTCCTGAAATTCTCTTGGGCCAGATTTCTTATCAGATGTATTTTCCTTTTTAAAAAAATCAAAACAACACAAAGGCATAGCAAGGTGGTTTGGAGGAACAACATTGCAAAACTCAGAGTTGCAGAATATTCATGGTCAACTGATACTCTTGCAAATAACAAGTTCCTCCCACCCCCGCTTTTTTAACAATGATGGTTGAAGAGGGGGAGAAGATAAGAAGAGATATTCAATTTCTGAAATTATCTTTTCAGTATAGTGATTGCCTTTTTATAAGGTGAGTATCAATCACTATCTTTGTAGCTAGAAGGAATAGAAACCTCATTTTCTTCATCAAATCAGTAACACTCTAGCCTAGATTTGGAGATTTTTCCAACTCAATTGATGGTTTTATAATATACAGATTGTTCTGTATGCCAAGACTATAAATGCTGTTCTAAAATATTATTTTCAGTTTTATAATTGATATGACTCTATGTTGACAAGTCTCCAGAGAAAAACTGGTAAGGTTGGACCTCATCATGGAGGACACTGGAATCTGGTCAGCTTCAATACAAGAGACAATGAAGATGCTCAAAGCATCTTCAGTTTTTAGTCTTTAATGAATCAGAGACCAATGATCTTCCCCCTGTATGTATGAGTTAGTTTGGGCAAATAAGATGTGAGTGGCAGTAAGGGGTCATCTCTGGGTCATCCCCTTACCTCACACTTCCTCTTATTCCCATTTCCTGGGAGAGATGCAATGTGAGAAGTCATGTTTTGAGGATGACAGAAGGACCTGGAGTCATGGACTATTAACCAAAGAAGAAAGAAAACTCTTGTTTGAACCACTGTATTTTGGGGTCTTTTAATTACAAAAGCATAGCTTGAATCTTTATTAATGAAGATGGCTGGATGTAAGAGAATGTTCTAGGAGAGCAGTTTAGCTGTGAATAATCAAGAATGATTAAGGTCACCAGGAATAAAGGATAAAGTACTGTTAATAGGACTACGATCTTGACAATGAAGTGAATAATGCTAAACTAGCCAAGAAAACCTTGAGGAACAGAAAATCTGAAACTTATAATGGAGATTGTAACCCAGACTCTACATCCATTGCTGCATACACTTAAACAAAGCAAGGTGAAATTAACACATTATAGCTATATCTTTGTCCACAGACTTGATGGTAGAGTCATTAGAGATACAGAATAGGAAGCAGACAGATTTGAGATCATATAGACCTGGTTTTGAACCCAACTCTGCCACTACTAATCATGGTGAGATTCATTTAAATCCCCTGAACCTGTAGTATAAGTGGGGACAGTAACACATCTGCCTGAGGCATCGGGGTGTAGGTAGAACTTCTATAACAGAACCTGGTTCACACAAAGGAGTCAATCAATCCACGTCAGGTGTATCTATAGCTTTGCTACTCATTCGAGGCGGTATCACAGACATGTTAGTGTCAAGAGAGTAAGAGGTATCCCAGACATCTTAGTACCAGGAGAGAAAGAATGGATAAGAGGTCAGAGTAGGCAATGGAATTTGGTTTATTTTGTACTGGTTCTGTTGATAAGGTCTGAAGCGGCAGAATTAGTGGACCCAGATTGTTAAGAAATACTTTCAGAGAGGAGCTAATTGAGACTGAAGTCACAAACACATGCCCAACTCATTTCTTTACACAGGGAAACCAAAATATTTCAGATCTAGTTTCCAGAAGTTTATGGAACACCCACATTCATGGCAACATCTACATTTTTTGAGATTTCTCTATTTTCTGTTACAATTGTTCAGCATCAGGATCAAATTTTTCTTTCACTGTGGTCACAGTTAATTTATAAAAATGAGTTAAGGAAACTTACCATTAATCCTACAAAGCATTTTATCTTAGTTTTGCCTATTTGTATTTCCCTCTGAACATATCTGTCCATTCATCTCTTCAGTAGTTAATATATATTGAGTGCTTACTGTGTACCAGACACCCTTCTTAATCTATATTAACTAATCCTCACAGTAACCCCTGGGGGCAGGTACCATTTTCACCCTGTTCTACAGATAAGGACAATAAACAAATGGATTCAGTTGTTGGTCCAAGATCACACAGCAGTTGGGAACAGATTCAAGAGCAGGATCCAGGCAGTCCAGAGCCTGTCCACTCATATATACTGACTCTTCAAGGACTCAAAATGATTTTCAAAAACTGAAACCATACATAGCACACTGCATAAAAAGTTGAAAAAACCATAGCTGTGAGCAGAAAACTAAAAGGGGGAAGTAATAAGGATGAGGATGAAGAGGTGAAGAGAGGGGGAACTTGACAGTGGAAAATACAGGCTTAACGCAAAATCCTGAATTTGAGCCAAAATCTGAACTTCAGAACTTCCTGGCAATAAAGTCAAAAAGAGAAATGGGATACGTGACATGGTTTTCACTGCATAGTAAAAGATATGTGATTATTCCTCAAAAAGAAACATACTGTATCCTTCTCAACCCATCATTTAAATTCCCAGATCTAAGCTTGACAAAGGAGAAAGAGATGCTATCCATGATCAGCTCCTGACACTATTTAATTGCTTTAATTTTGTTAGATGTAACTCCAACTACTGTTCATGTTCCGAAGTGCCCATCGATATTTTCTTGAATAAGATTTTAGTGCAAGCTGTAATATTTTTCCCCATTTCACTGCAGATTATCAGTGAACAATAAACCAATTTGGTTAGAAAATTTTATTTCTTGTGTTGCATAATATTAGAGCAGAGAGCCCTGCTTTTCAAACTAGCTGCTAAAATATGGCAGGAACTCTACAATGCATGAATTACATCATTAAATAAATAATATAAAAATATTTGCAAGATGTAATGTTGGCGGAGCTTATGCTGAATTTTACAGTGGTACACAGGTATTTATGATTTCTTGATGCTATTTCCCCAGGTAGTTATGAAATTGCTGGAAAACATTAATAAAAGAGAAGAATACACTTCCATCCTATAAAATTATTCTAATTGAAACTTTCATTGCTGAACTATTTTTCATTTATGTAAATAACACATCTTTGATTCTATTAAATTGGGGTTTTGGGACAATTAGTAACTTTTAGAGTTGACAACATCTTTTTCCATCTGGTTAACACTATGATAGTTGGCACTATGATTATTGTTAACAACATAACTCGACAGTATGCAATTAATTCTATTTTAGTAACCAAAAGAACAGGTAAGGTGTATTCTGTTAGCTCTTATTTAAATCATTGTCCAAATATTGTACAATATTTTTCTGCACAGAAGTAAGCAATCTGTGCAGCTATTTCTTGCAACATTTTTGCTCTGATTGGTATGAGAACTGACCAGTTACTATGGAGAAAAATGCCTGCTTTAGATATTTGTTTATTCCTGTTTGCATAATACTTCCTTTACGCTTCAAAGGAGAAAAAAATGTGACTTTCTGTTACTTCACCATCAGACTCTGAGGAGTAGCAGTTTTTGGCATTTCGTGGTGGGCATGGGCTCCAACATCAGGCATCCTGACTCTGTTCATTAGCAAATTACCTAACATCCTTCTGTTCTGGTTGCTTCACATCTCAAATGATAATTATAATCACTTCTAATTTACAGGGTTATTGCAAGGACTGAAAGAAATGACACCCTTAAAGTAGCTACAATAGTACATAGTCACAGTAGAATAGCACAAATAAGTTCTCAATTATTATTACTGCTGTGATTACAAAAATAGGCAAATAAAGATTCCTGAGCTCTGCCCCTCCAATTTCCCAAATTGAATTTTATACATTAGTTCCCAAGGATCCACATTTCCAAAGTTTCCAAATGATTTGGAAATACTCCCAGGTTTGGGAATCACAGGTTCAAAGCAAACACTACTGCAGCCTCGCTCCAACAGCCAGCCCAGGGGTTGGGACAAGCATGGTGACCTGCTGGCTATTTGCTCAACTAACTCTAACTCTAAGTTCCATTACTTGATTATTCCTTGCACTCCCTCAGGCCTGTTCCAGGTCACCTTTGTCACAGAGAAATGCACCCCCCATTTGAACTCATGTCTCTTGACTCTGCCTCACTCCTTCCCCTCAGTCCATTTCCATGAATCATGAAAGAAAGGCAGTTCAAATGACAAAAAGACAGAAATTAGGGGAGGTGAGTTTACTCCTAAGGTCCCTCCACATAAACAGTCCTGAGAAATCCCCACAGACCTCTCCTTTGTCCTTTTAACTAAACCTGGAAGACTTTAGGTACAAGGTTGGATGGTAAGCTATTATTTAAATGCATTACCTTTGCCTGTTTTTACCGCAGTACCATTACCTTCTTTAACCACAGACACACAATTTTCTTTAGGGGTAAAATATGCTTTTATGTGCTATTTTAGGAATCCAAAGAATGTATGGCAATGTGTCTGTGGGGAGAGGTACACTGGCCTCCAAAGGGACTTAAATGACTTTTGGAATTCACCCCATAGCTACATGGGAACAAGCTGTGTGTCAGTTTGTCCTGAATTGCACATAAATGCTACAGGCCCGAGCAGCAAGAGTGAGGTACAGAAAGGAACTACAAACATGAGTTCCTCTCCAGCAACACCACACCTAGCTTCAAACCCTTCCTCAACCCCAAGCTCTTGTGAAAACTATTTACCCACAACTCTGCCTGCACTGGAATCTACAGAGTCAATTTCTAAAAAGTTATGAAGAAAAACTTTAACAGGACTTGCCTCCTGGGAGGGACAATAGAGAATTTGAAATTAATTACTGGTGATGAGAAGTTAATTTTTTTTTTTTTTTTTTCGGTGCTAAGGCTTGAACTCTGGGCCTTGGGCTTGGGAGGCAGGCACTCTACCAACTGAGCTATATCCCCAGCCTGTCATAATGTTTTTATATAATACTTTCTTATACTCTTCAAAATTTTCACTGAGGCCTATATTACTTTTTCCAATTATTGCTAAAATAATTTAGGTATCACTGTAATTAAAAGCAAAGAGTTTTAAAATATTTAGTGTCACAAGTGTAGATGGATGTAGGTACAACATAACATTTTGTTAAATAAACCTATGCAAAGTTACAGATACCACCAAATGTACTTTCCCCTAATTGTATTGCTCCTTCAAATATTATAATGGCTGTATTTCTGCTGGGGCTAATAGAAAAGTGCATTATGAAATTTAGTGTATGAGCCTAGAATTTCCATAAAACTTTTTTCCAATATTATTTCAATTTAGAGCATTAAAAATGTGGTAGAAATCTAGAGCAAGTCCCTAAGCTGGTACAAAGCAAATGGGTGGTGCAACCTAGAACCCCCTGCCAAAAGTCAAGGTCAAGGCCTGCTTACCCACTGAACCTGGATACAGCTTCAGGATCCTTCTCAAGGAACTCACTGCCAGCTGAGCAGAATAAGAACCACTTTTTCCATATCTGACCTAGGCTGTGTAGTTTCATACATCCCTGGAACTCCTGGAGAGGTAGGGATAAGAAGTTACTGTGCTGAGGCTGGGGTTCTGTTTGTGCAAACCCAGTATCTCAAAGGAGAGGACATGTCTGATTGTGCCCATCAGAGTTGGCAGTTGGAACTTGGTAAACCACAAGAGGAAAAAAGATGGCACTTTCTGAGAAAGGAAAAAGCAGATCTGTCTGGTCCATGAACACTGGCCAGTTGTGGTTTGGAGTGAAGGTGTGACTCTGAGGGTGGCCTTCTGTGTTGTCTCCTCAGGTTGGCTTCCGTTCCAAGGAATTTGTGTTGGTTTCCTGAGGAGAGTGTGTTGTGCAATAAAACCAGGTCAGATGATTCCTGGAGGTGTATGAACTTAGGTAAGTCAACTGGCTCCCATGGACTCATTTTTCTGTTTGATAAAGCACCTGCATGGGAAGGGGTGATTTCTAAAGTCCCTTTCAGTTTGCACGTTCAGAAGTGTACTTTTCAGAGATAATCTGGAGAGAAAATAGTTCTTTATTAAAAATGTATGTGTGGGGCTGGGATATAGCTCAGTTGGTGGAGTGCCTGCCTTGCAAGCACAAAGCCCTGAGTTCAATCCCCTGCACCACAAAAAAAAAAAAAAAAAAAAAGGCATGTGAGTCTTCCCAATGGAATGCAGCACTGGGTTATGCAAGTCGAATCCATCTGCTCCCTCCCTAGCTCACTTAGATATCCACAGTGTCTGTCAGTGTGTTCACTATAACATCATGCAAATCCTTCTTCTGGGGTTGGAATTGGGTTAAAAAGGCTGGCACATCCTGAAATAGCCTTTCTACACTGCCCACATTACCACCTATGATCTTCTGGTTACCTTGGGAAAGTTTATAAGGACATAATGGAGACTCTTTGCCTTCTAGGATTCCTAACCTAGTCATTAGAATGAGATAGCTACAGTATTAAATGCTGCTGTCACACTATGGTGACAAGAACAAGAGATAGATGAAAGAGTCTTTAGTTATACTTTCTATTAACTCCCCAGCCCCTAAGCTGAATCTATTATAAACATGGTCAAAGGTCCAGCCTTATGGGTCTACAACCAGTGCAGTTGTACAGATCCCCACACCCAAAAAGGAGAGTCTGCTGGGAGTTCAATACTCTGCAGTTGCCATCTTGAAATATTGAGTAATTTTATTGTTGGACATATATTCTCTTAGTGAGGTCATACTAGATAATGGAATAAACCAGGGATAACGGAGCCCAGACCCAGTGTCAATCCCACCTTCCACTGCCTCCTTGGGATGGAATCATGGTCATCTGCAAACCCAACCCTAACCAGCACTTGCCTTCTCCCCCATTGATTCTCTCAGGAACCTAGATGTATTCACATAGTAAGCATCCCATGCTTGAAGGAGTACAACACAAAACAGCCAACAAAAAACACCATGACGGGTTTGCAGAGAGACTACAAAAAAAAGTAACACATTTTTCCCCTGTTTTTTTTTTTTTTTTTTTTGGCAGTCCTGGGGATTGAACCCAGGGCCTTTTGTTTGCCAGGCATGTAGTCTACCAACTGAGCTATACCTCCAGCCCCTCCCCTGCTTTTTGAATAAGGGTTTCTGCATTTTATTTTGCAAGAGACCTGGCAAATTATGTAGTGTGTACGCAGTAAGTGTGAAAGTCCCTGCAGTCCCTCCTTCCACTGCTATGGTGACACTCGCCCTCTTTCTTATCCACATTCTGTGGTCGGTCATGTACCTGATAAGGACAGAACCGAAGAGCAGGTCAAAGTGAGGAGAAGGGAAAACACCAGGCTTGTTGGAGGGACTGCACTTCTGCACTGACCCAGGCGAGCCCAGGACGGTGCCTTCCTCAGCTCTGTGGATATAATGCTGAACTGATCTTTATCAATTCAGAGTTTACTCTGCCTTTAAGAATACACAGAATAATGTATCAACACACTACCTGGAAAGACGGGAGAAAGTCACACCAAATGGTGAATGGAATGCAAGATGATCTTCAAAAGCAGTTAGGAAGATGAGCAAAGGAGTTGGCCTAGATTCCACTCCTTGCTCATCACACGCTAGCTGTTAACTGTGCCAGCAAACCTCTGCCTTTTAGTGTGCTCATCTTTAAAAATGGATAATAAGAGTAGCCACCTTAGTAACTGTTGAAAGGAATAAATACTTAGGATGGAGCCTAGCAAATGTGCTCAGTCAGTGTTAGATGTAAGGGAGAGAAGTCTTTGACAGATGCAGGGCAATCAAGGAAAGATTTGCAAGGTGCCAAGACGAGTGTTTTACTGAAAGTCTTTATGGCAATACTAGAAAGCAACTGTGAATTTAATCTTGGTAGAATATCTAGAAGAAAATGCTTTATGTCACTGTTTGAATGCACGCGCGCGCACACACACACACACACACACACACACACAGGAGAACATTTAGAAATAAGAGACTTTTTAACTGCATGATTTGTGTGCTATTTCTGAAAGGATTGTCATTGGTTTTTCCAACCTCACAGAGTCTTTTTCCGATAGGAAGCAGTTCTAATGAGAGTGTGCAAACATCGATCTTACATTCTGGCTCCTTCCTTCACTACATTGACTCACTAGAGTCACAATTTAGGATGATTCCAAGTAAGACAAAAGCCACATCTGCCTACTCACCAGTCTTTTAATTTTTCTACCAGTGGAGCCCTATCTCCCTGCACAGATGTAACAATCTCTTCTGATGTTTTATTTTTTTTAAGAAATCCACACTGGAAAGAAAAAGTGCATCTTTCTGGTTATGAGTCTTTACCTGTAACCGAATGAGTTCCTGAAATACCAATTTAGTTAACTCTGTGTTCAGTTACTAGTTACATCCTCTCAGCTGATCCTATTGCCAATCTTAAATGGTGAAAATGTATCAGGTGAATAAAAGCTATTTCCCTTGGTGTTTACTGAGGCTCATTTGTGTGCTTTGGTTTAGTTATGTAGTGATAATTCATAAGACTGTATGCATAGATCACCAAATAGCTGATGTTGCAAATAAAAGTTGGGAAACCATTACAATGATGCCAACATTCCTGATGCCCAATGGAACATTATCTTCTTAACAGGGCTGTGTAGTCCACTGTTCTACAGGAGCAAAACCTACTAACATAAGGAATAATAGGGGTGCCCAAAAGCAAATTCACAGCTATTTTGAATTTAATTTTAGGTAAACAAAGGGAATCTATGTTTGGAGTTAAGATGTAAGTCCATACCTATTGATTCAAAGTTCACGAGATAACTTAGGACTTCCATCTCCTCCTGTGTCAAAAGAAGAAAGTATATTTCCAAGAGGTGAGGTAGAGGTGAGGAAAGTCATATACAAATAATAAGCTACTGAATTTTACTTCTAAAGAGACTTTAAGATAGCAAGAAGGAATTAAGCAGGCAGGGACAGAACAGGTAATATCTTAGAAGACAATTTGAAAAAAATATTTACATGAAAATATGGAGATTTTTAGCTTGACCCAAATAGCATAATCTCAGATACATCTATGTGTATGTTCCAAGGAACAATGTTAAGTTAGATAACACAATATGCATTCCACAGAACCCATTCAACTCAGGGGGCAATGGGACTGAATTCTGGGTGAATCTCATGGAAAATATAGGTGGAGTGATGGTGTGAGATGGAAATAATTTCATCAAATACAATCAATGTCAGTCTGATAATTATCATTTATTGAGTGTCTACCATGGATCAAGAACTACACTGGATGATTTATACCCATCATCTTATGGAATGCTTACAACAGCACAGCAGGACAATTTAATTTCTGACACAACATTTATAAAGGCGAGCAATTTGACCAAGGTTATGGGGCTGGTAAATGGGAAGCCCAGATCCAAGTTTGACTGACAGATTCAAAGCCAGTGCTCCTTTCCCTCCTCCATCCTGCCTCTTCTGGTGTCTTATTGAATGAGCCAACCTTAAGAGATATTTATTCTCAAAGCAAAAGCTTTGCACTGCTCTGATTGCACACTGAGACGTTTGGGAATACATGGGAAAGTATGAAGAAAAGGGTAAATATAGTACTTATTTTTAATGACTTTATGTATATTTGCTGTTGCTGTAATTACTAAGTTTATACATTGTACATTGATGGGCACTGGTCTGTAACCAGTGTTACAAATAAGGACAAAAATTTATTATTATTCTCTATTTATGTATGTGTATGTATGTACAGATGTATATGAAATATATATGTATATACACATATACATATGTGGTGTGTATATATATGCATGTGTGTGTATATATATATACACACACACACATGCGCGCTCGTGTGTGTGTGTGTGTGTGTGTGTATAATTATTAAGCAACTCTCTCTTCCAGGTGGTGGGAAAATATAATCAGTGAATTTCCTGGCATAGGACACATCAAGATTTTAAAGCTGAGATCATTTTACTAAAGTATTGTTTCCCCCACACCTTTCAGAAATCAAAAGTGGTAGCTCTGTCCAAGGAAAGAATTCAGCCAGCCACCTCACTACTCATTAGAAGAAATGGAAAGTGTGCAGAGTATCTCCCCAGGCAATGCTAATTTCATATTCTAGGTAGGGCCAGGACTAACGTAAGGTGAGAGGTGCACTATTTCATGCACTTTCCAGGCCCCAAGAATAAGCACCTCCAAAAACTTACACCTGATGCACTTTACACTGGCCCTGAAATGAGAAGATGAGAATTCTGTCTGAGCATTTCAATGTGTTATGAAATTACCAAATTTTCTGCTACTTATAATTTCACTGTCCATTGACTTTGGAATCACCAGTTCTTGAAAACATTTGAACACCAGGGTTTGTATTCTCCTTACCTCAAAAACATTTTTATCTCCTTAGTGCCTGGGAAATTAAAGGCAGAACCTCACCCCTCACCATGAAGTTCTGATATGAATCTTGCTTTCCAATTGCTATAGTTTGAATCTTGAATGTTTCCCAAAGGCTTGGTCCTTAGCTTGATGTTATTGGAAGGTAGTAGAGCCCTTTAAGAGGCAGAGTCTGGTGGGATCTCTTAGATCATTGTAGGTTGCTCTCAAGGGAGGTGGTGGGTTTCCAATCTCTTTCCCTCCCAGATGTCATAAGGTGAGAAGCATTGCTCTACCACCATGATTGACTGCCTCACCACAGATCCAAAAGCAATGCCAATTACCAGGGACCAAAAACTTTAAAACACGAGCCAAAATAAACCTCTCCTCCTTTCAAGTTTAGTATCTCAGGTATTTTGTTACAAAAGCTGACACAGCAGTCATGCAGCCATATCTCATACTCTATTACCATGCCTACTCCTATATGTATTAAAGAACAGATTTAAATCTTGCTGCTGCCAGCCTTGATCCCAAGTTGTAACTTCTTCTGGAAAGTTTTCTTCTTTTTATTCCTTGCATTGTATGCTGCTTATGCTGTGTACTTCAAAGCTCAATTCAAATCCCATTTCCTGGGAAAGGACTTTTCACATCCCACCAAGAATTAATCTTTTCCTTCCCATTCTATCATTGCTTTTTGTTCACAACATTGAGAGAGAAAAAAATTTAGTGTGCTTTTTATTAAAAAAAAAAGTCATTTTCATTTATATCTGTTATATAACTGCCCTTTGGACTCCTGAAGGGAAGTGCCTCTTATTTTTCTTGGTACCCTTGTAAAACCCAGCAATGAAACTGCACTTGGTGGACCCTCATATATTTGCAACTCACTGCATGATAGGGTACATTATTCAGTAAAGTGTACTTTTAGGCAGGGAGGGAAGGCAGGAAGGAGAATATGAGCAAGTCTGGGAGAGAACAAGCTCATTTCCTTCTTCCAATCAGCAAAGTAGATTTTAAACATAGGCTACTTCACACTTAAGCCTATTCTATTGAGTATAAAGACTAAGAAAACACTTATAATAAATGACTTCAGCATGAGCACATTGTATAATTATGTTTTTAAAACTACAATCTGCATCCATACAAAGCAAATAAGTATTAGAAGCTCAAATATTTGAAGGGCTAAAAAAACATGGACATGATGTCCTTTGGATTTAAATGTTGACAAGAAGAAATTGCATCTATGGCAGTCCATCTGCCTCAACCCTTCCATTGTCACTCTTTAGTCAAGTGTTTATTGTGTCTCCATTGTGCTTGATACCAAGGGAAGCACTAGAAATACAATGAAGACAAAAAACTGTTCTTTCATGAACTCTTATCATCAAGGAGCTACAGTAACACACACCACGTTACAGTGACTCCATAGCCAACTGTGGAAGAAAAGGGACTTCAGACAGTACAGATCAAGACAGTGTTCAAGAACCCAGATTACACAGTGGACAGATGCTTAACTGCACCAGAAAAGAGTGGATTTCTGGAGGAAGCTATTCAAACAGACTTTGAAGGTTGAGTGAGATTCTCCAAACAGCAGAGGAGAAACTGCATTCTATGAAGTGGGGACATAAACAGAAGCCTAAATTAGCTCGGTGTATCTTCAAACCTAATAGATCATGTTTTCAAAGACTGATATAAAATACCTTTGGGGACCAATACTACCTAGATAATAATCTAATGATATTTTATTATACTAACTAAACTGTAGCTACTTGGCTACCAAAATGTTCCAAGTATATCAACACTACATCTCCCTGGCTCTAGACTAGCGAAACATTACTCAATTTAGAAAGTCTAAAATTGTGCTAACTAGGAAGCCAACTGGTATTTCTAGGTATAAGCTGTAGAGTTTAAAGCCATAAAAAAGTTCACCTATTCTTGATGACCCTGGGGTAACAGAAGGAATAATGTGGATGTAGGTGAGGTGGTTTCCAGCTCTAAGGTTCTTTAATACTATTTTACCCAAATTTACTGTCTTTGAAATGTTCTCTATGCTTGTTTGAATTTGGAAGCTACCTCATCCTAACTTTTTATTTGAGTTCGTACATTGAGACTAGATGAAAACACACATAAGCAGAGAGGTAGAACAGGAGTGGGAAGAGGTGAAATGAAGACTGGGGGTGGATGGGACAAGGAAGAGTTTCTGATTGCTGTCTTTCTCCAGTTCATTATTTAAAAATAAAATAATTGTGACCCCATTTTATTTAATCCCCAGGGTGAAAGGATACTCATTTATCAAGCTAAGCTTATAAATTACACATGTACATAATATACACACACACATGTGATGCTAAATGCATTGTTTTTTATTTTTTTCACTTGTTCATGTTTGTTTGGTCCCTATAGCACTGTAAAATAATTTTTGCAAGTGTTTTATAACCTCTAAGCATGTATATATAAAAATGCAGCATACACAAAAGAATACATGCACACGATATATATTCTTCTTCAAATAGCATTTTCTTCTCCATGTAACCTCTATAAATGGTCTAGTTAGGGACAGATAAAAGACAATGACAGACTCTATGTTTATGCCACCTGTCCCTTTCCTGATATCACCTGATATATCTCCAGTTCAAGGCACCTAAATACTTCAGAGCCAGAAATTCATTAGGAATTTGTTTTTTGTCCAATACATAAAACAGTATCTGAAAATAATTTTCAAATTATAAAATAGTTATAAAAGCAAGTGATATCATAGAACCTTAGAATGAAATGAGGTCTTGGAAGTCATATAATAAACCTTAATGCAAGAATTAGCCACCATAACCATGATCTTCAGTTCTCGAAGATACCCAGGGGCAGGAGCACTGTGTCTCCAGAGGCAGGCCACCACAGCAGGTGTCCTGAGCATTCTGGGAGTCACAATTCTGAGATGTTCACAAACAGCTTATGGGGTTGTGTCAGAGACAAGAGTCACATTAATAATGGACAGCACAGTTCAGGGGTGATGAGTCGTCGATGATCTGGGAGCTCCTGGGAGGAGATTCCTGGCTTGCTGCTAGGCCTCAAGGTAAGGCCTCACAGAGTAAGTGGCACTTTAAATATTCAGGGACAGGTCAGAAAGCATGGAAAAGCATTCTGGACCAGAAGGGCATATGTTCAACGGCAGTTGCTAGGAAAATTTTCAGCAGTAAATTGTCTCCCTGAAATATCCAGCAACCGTTCTGTGTGGCACAAATGTAATTCCATACCTATAAGCCACTTCTCACAAGTAGGTCATGTCACTACATCCTGTTTCCTTGATAAGATCTTCTCTTACAGCAACTTCCAGACCCATCCCCATCTTGGACATCCCCCACATGCCTTGTGTTTATCAAGGTCTTCTGTAAAGTGTGCTTCCCAGACAGTTACCATGCTCTTCCTATTTGCTCTAATGAGCATCAAAACAGCAGGATAACTGCTTTACTTGCTTTGAATTACTTCTATTAATAGAAATGTTTGATGACAAAGGTTCGATCATTTTCTCCCAAACTGACCTGGATCTTGAACTTAGATTTAAGGCTGGCACTAGTGCTTGTTCATTCTGTGACCTTGGAAAATTCTTCATGCCTCAGCATCAAATGAGGCTAATGACTACCTACTTCATGGGATTACCTGGAGGATTAAATTAGTATTAAAAGTATTTAGTACAGTACTGGGCAGATAAGAAATGCTGAATAAATGTTAAGTACTATTTGAAATATAATCACGTGTAGTGATTTTAAGAGCTCCAATTAAATATTCAGAATCTTGATTCATAGCTATATTAGGACATTTTCTAACTTCCATTTCTTTCTTGTTAATAAACTTCTTTTTATTAAGCCTCATAAAAATTTACCCTCATTTTACACATTATAAATTAATTGATTAATTTGCTTAATGGCTGCAGATCCTACCTTTGCTTGACTGAGTAAGGAACCCCTTGAAATATCAAAACCTGAAAATGCAATGTTTGTCATTCCCTTGTACCTAGGACATTTCATTTTTTGATATGTTGACAGCTTCTATTATAGAACTTGCATTGATTTCATTCAAGGATAGGTAAGGAAAGTCAAATTTCTCTTTATGGCTTCTATAGTTAACATCTATTTTTTGTGGTGCCCAAAATTCCATTCACTTCACTTCTAGTAATTGAACCCCAAGCTTCTGAGGAACCACCCTTCTCTCAGACTCAGTCCTTGTTTTTTGACTGGAAAACCTGTCCCAGTTCAGGTCTGGAGCAGGTTATGCAAGTTTAAGCTGGCCAAAGCATCACAAGTCCCCTCTCCCGCCATGACAGTGAGCGGTTCAGATATGCTATAGCACCTGAAACAGGGGTATAAATCCAGGGTTGGTGTAGTCATCTTGAACCACAGTAAGAGACCCTGCCTGGTCAACCCATAGGAAGAAAACTAAAAAGCTGAAGATAGAGAAACGTTGTCTACCTGAAGCCACACAGCTCCCAAGGTTTCCAGTTACAGGACCCAATAAATTTCTTTTGCGCTTTAAATTGGTTGGGGTTGAATTCTGCTGTCATTTTCAGCTTGCAAAGAGCCAAAGTGGATACAAATGAATCACCAGTTAAACGAATTGCTAAAGTAAATTAAGGATTGTAAACCCTAGAAAAGATGAGTTTCCAAGCATAGCTTAAATATGCTAAAGCTCAAGGAAAGGGATTTTGGCTACTATGAAAGGCGAGGGTATATTAGAGTGACAAAAAATTTTGTTCATAAGTCCCAAATTAAAACATCATTGGTTTCTAACTATCCAAGCACAAGTGCACTTGGATACTTGTGCTTATTTTTTATCTTTATTTCATTCATGTACCTGTGTCATTAGGTCATCTGTCACATCTGTCTGCTGATAAAGACACAGTCACATCAGTTTAGCTTTCATTCTGATAAATAGGGAGTCTATTTTCAGGGTCATATCTCACTCTCACAAGTTTCTGTTTCAGAATCTGACATAGGTGCCTCATAAGTGCTAAAATTAAACAAATTTCATGTTAATATGCAAAAGAAAAATCTCTGGATAGATTGATTTTTTTTCCTTCCCTCCTCCCCCAAAGAGATATCTGTTGCTTTGGCCTAAGTAGTCTATATAGAGGGCAGGGCAAGGCTTTGAATAGTTGTGAATGGTATGAATGGGAACATCCCTTGGCTCAGGGTTCCATTCACATAGATTGCAATATGAGTGGCACCCTGTGGAGTTGTGTAGTGAGCAACCTGAACAACATTTTTAAACTATAGAAAAGAAAACAATAGTAATGCTCTATTTTCATGATATGTATGCAAGGATACAGATTTACTGGAATTTAGATGTGTTTTCTTATAAATGTGTTTTGCTAAGTAAGTAAGATTCACTTCTTCAACTTAGCAAGTATAGACTTTTCTGCTTTTCCATAATACTTTATAAATTATAAAATATACCCAAGTCAAAATTTCAGGAACTGGCTGAACAGGACTTACAAATAATATCAATCACATTTCTTAGGATTGCACTACTGACTTAAACAAAATCAATCAGGTGATTGATTTCTTTCTTCTGTGGTTCTAAATTTCTGAATCTTTAAAACCAATACAGCACTCATTTGAACTGACAAAATTAATATCCACTACTCTTTGGTTGTTATTATAACATAGCTATTACATTAAATGTGATTGATTTATAGAAGGTAAAATATAAATATCCATTTGTTGAAGAATATTTGGTTCCTCCCTTTTCCAATCACTTGACTAGATGCTTGGAGATTCACAGATAAACAGAAGAGACAAGATTTTCCTCCTCATGCAAATTATTTTTGACAAATATTTAGGAATAAAAATTGGATCTTTTTCCAATTTTTATTGGAAAAAGAATAAGTCCTACATATTCCCATATTATAAGTTTGACTGCTTTTCCACGTCTCTTCCATTTTCAGAGAACTCCTATTAGCTCACGAGAGACACAAGAGCTTAGCAGAAGGAGTACTGTGGGGGAAACCAGCGAGGGGCCAAGGGCACAGACTGGATTCAAACCTCAGCTCTTCTAGCAGTTTAGCATTTAACTCTCAGAGCTTAGCTCTCTCTCAGGTAGAAAGAGCAACTGTATGTCACAGGACTGTGGAGACTGACCACACTAAATGCAGGTAAGGCACCGAGCACGGAGTCTAGCACACAGTAATGGTACCTAATACATTCTTAGACAGGTGTGTACTAACATCTTCACCTCCAGTTTAATCACTTACATCATTAAGGGACAAATCCATCCTTGTAATCCAATAGCGATACTCAAGTCAACGAGACTGCACTGATCTCGTGGGATGCAGGCAGGGTTCATAGGAACAGGATAACCACAAACTCTCCAGTTTGGGAAGCACACACAGCTCTAGGAAGATCTTAAGACCTCTTAGCACATTCCATCCAAAACAACTACTTGGTATTCCAAAGAGGAAACATATCATCCCCACAGATGACTATCTACAAAATGGACTGTAATCCAAACCCTGGGAAATGCCTGGGCTTTTATCTAGAGTACAGCTCAAAGGACATTTAACTGGTTCCCTTTTAGTGTCTTGGACTTCTGAGTTTCTGATTACATTTGGCTATTAAAATTTATGTGAACAAAAACTCTATTGTTTTCACTAACAGAAGAATTTCTTATTAAATGGATACAGGAGTCTTACTGACTCCGTGGTCATGTATTAGAGATGAAACCATTTTCTAGATTTCCTTCTTTTTTCTTTTTTTTCTCTGACAAGAACATGGGGCTGGGGGTGTGGGGATGAGAGGGAGAGCCTTCTAGTTAAGCTGTGGAGTAGTTTCATATGAGCCCTTCACCACAAACTTAAACAGGGGGAAGACAAAATTACCTCTTCCAGTCCAGGAGAATTAGAGAATTTCCTGCTGAAGGGTATTATCTTCGAATAGCTATGAGAATTTTTCCATTACTCACTCAAACTAGCTGCCAGAGATCGGAAGTGGATACTTGAGATTTTCATCAGAACAATTTCTTATGAAATTACAATTCTCCTCTTTCATGATCAGATAGGTCAACAGTCAAAATCAACGTGGGTCTGTGGTTCTGCTTTCTGGAGACATCTGCGACTTTACCCAAGTTGAGTATTAAACCCTAGTATGATCAAAGCAAGATAACTTCCCAAGATTAGCTTTCTTGCTTCTTGAGGACAGAATCTGAATTTGAGTGGAGTTGCTGTTTCAAAAATAAGTTCAATCACTTCTATCTAAAAATAAGCTGGTGATCAAAAATGTAAATTCAGAAGAATATTACAAATGCTATGTTCCTACTCAGAATTAAAACAGCATAGTGTATGATTCCCTCTTATTTCAACTGATTTTCACAGCTAGTTGCCTTTCTCGTCAACTGCTAAAAATTGGAAGAACTACATTACTAGGATATGAAGGAGGAAGATAATCATGTCTACAGTCACAATTTTAGTTAAAAAATAATTAGAATAGTGTGATGTAAATCAGGAACCCTGAGAGAAAGTGAAGACCACAGGCTATGCTGCCTCTGGGTGCTGGGGAACTCTTCCAGAAAGAAAGTGGAACCCAGTGTGTAAGAAGCCTATAGGATCACCAGCCGACAGTGGGAAGCCCCATCATCTTGGCATGTGTATGCACACACACTCCACATGAACACACATACTCAATTAAATAAAATGAAGGAGGTAGGAGAACCTAGCATGGCACTAGCAGATTTTATTTACCTGGAGTACTGCAATTGTTTATCTGTGAACAGTCCTTCATGACTAAGCATTAACTTCCAGGTCAGCTAGTGATCAACTGAACTTATATTTCTGCAGTTTTTATGAGGGACTGGGAAGAGACTCTGGCACTATTTGAGAGAAAGTACAAATTTAGAATTCACTAGAACAGGTGCTGAAGGACTCCTTTTTGGTCAAGCCACAGCAATCACGTCATTGATCACATGTATCACTCTGGCTCAGAATGGTTGGTGCAAAGAAAAGGAGAAAGGGAGAAAAGAGAAAAACCAGTTCCTGTGACCTATTTGGCTAGATCCCAGGGAGCACTAGTAATTTCCTATGTCCTGCCTGACCCTGGCAGCCTTCATGATTTGTTATCAAAAAGGCTCAAGGATGGATTTGCTTTACAATATTTGTTCCTTTCTGTAAAACCACTCCATGCTCATTGAAAAAAAAAAGGAAAAACTCAGAAAATATGTAAGAAAATATTGTCTGTAATTGTCACGTAATGATTTTGTTAAAACTTGTGTATATGCATACACACACATATAAAACTGGCCAATGTTTAATGTATGTAAATATACTCATACATATATGTACAAGTTAGTACAACTTACATGTTTGTGTAGTATTTATTTACACTTAATACTATGCATATTTAAAATACATACTTTTTTATTATTATTTCTGTGTTCTTCCAAATTTCTCTGAGTTTAAAACTCACCACTGAGGACTTGCTGACACTTTCCACTGTGTTCTCCTCCCCCTCCTTCTCATTGCCACCATTGGAATTTCTCCTAGAACCAAATATACTCCCCATAAGGGGCAAACACATCCAGGCATTCAATCTTATGTGACTGTGCATGATAAGTCCTAAAAATAGCTGAGAAGGAAGTCCAAGTGCCAAACAGTGCAATATAGAAGTGACATGATTATCTCAATATCATAGGTGACAAAATAACCAATTAATGGTTTTGAAAAACATCACCAACAGATGAAATATTTCCAGCTTCAATCCAAACCAATAGATGTTAGAGCCAAGGGGGACTTGGGATATAACTAGCAGCCAAATATCACAGATGGCCCGAAGTTGGAGACATGTGGAAAGGACAAGATCTATGATTAAATGAGCCCAGTAATGGAATGAGGCAGATAGAAAAGTCTTTAGAGCCACCAGGATCCCCAAGTGCATCCTGCCGTAGAAAAAAGAGAAGACATACAAATTCACCCATTACCAGCTTGGCTTTCTGGGTATAGCCTCATGCTTGTAAGAACGTCACTTTTCATAGGGTAATGATGTCTGTCACATTCCACCATTTTTCATACCCCTGCCCCTTCCCTCTCTCGTTTTCCTCTACATAATCTAAAGTTCCTCCATTCTTCTCTCACCCCCCAAACCTCCAGCCAGATTCTATATCATCGTCCATTTATCAGGGAAAACATTTGGCCTTTGGTTTTTTGGGACTGGGTTATTTCACTTAGCTTGATAATCTCCAATTCCATCCATTTATCTGCAAATGCCATAATATTATTTTTCTTTATGGCTAAGTACTACTCCATTGTATGTGTGTGTGTATTTTCAGATCTAAACTATATATATATATCATAGCTTCTTTATCCATTTATCTGTTGAAGGGCATCTAGGTTGGTTCCACAGTCTAGCTATTGTGAATTGAGCTGCTATAAACATTGATGTGGCTGTGTTACCGTAGTATGCTGATTTTAAGTTCTTTCATTATCCTGTGTACATGTATGATTAACAAGAATGGTATGAATGGCCATCATGAACAACCATAGAAATGAAAACTTGTACCCCATATGTGTACAATCAATCAAAATGAAGTCTAAAAAAATTAAAAACAAAAAGAATGTCACTTTTCAATGATGGTTCTATAGTGAACACTGGGTACACATAATGTATTTACTTATTTCCTATTAACCCCTTTATTAGTGTCATGCATTACACCTGGTGTCCAACTCTACTAACACAAACTAAAATCAAGACATAATGAAAGAAAATAAAAGCAACAACTAAAAATAAGTAGTAGAAATCATTCACAGTGCAAACTAATGGCACCTCAACATTAATTTAGTGTGTAGGAATTGATGAGCTTGTTTTTATATTATCAGTCAACCAGAAACCCTCAGGGAGATAAATGAGTAGATATGTGTGGGAAGGCAAACTAAGTCAGACTTCCTGAATGTTCCTATGGGTGTATTCTGGTTTAAACGTAATGATTGCTATACATTATTCAGCTCAGTCACATTTGACACAGCGCTTGTCAGTAATGGGCACACACAGTGGTGAATTCTCCCCTACAACCCAAACTTTGTTAAACACGTTCTTGCTACAGGTGATCCTGCAAAAACACTTAGCCTCTATGACACAGATTAAGTGACAAATTTGAACCAGATGACTAGTTACATTATTTTCAGATCTAAAATTCTACATAATTCTTGTTCCTCTGGAAGTGGTAAATGGATGGATATAATTATAGCATAATTCTTTGTCTCCAATGTCAACCAGAAGATTACCAGTCCCTTTCACTGTCGTCCAAAGATCTCTTGGAGCCCCTGGAGATTTGGGTGGAGAGTGAAATAGGATTTCACAAGTGTCAGTACCTCCAGAGCCACCATTTGGGAGCTGATACTATTGCCTCCCTAAGGAGCCATGGTCAGTACTAGTACCAGGCTAGTGTCAGTACCAGGCTGGCTGCTCAGGTGAGGAGAAAAGGGCTTGTTCTCATTCTTATGCTCCACACCATGATACTGAAGCCAAAGCCATGTGAGTTGACGTCTTAGTCCATTTGGGATCCCACAACAAATTACCATAAATGGGACAGATTATGAAGAGCATACATGTTCTTTTCACAGTTCTGGAGGCTGGGATGTCCAAGCCCAAGGCACAGGCAGATCTGACGTCTGGTGAGGATTGCTTTCTGGTTCATAAATGGTGCCTTCTTACTATATCTTCACAGGGTAGAAGGGGCAGGGCAGTTTCCTGGGGCCTCTATTATAAGGGCACTGATCTCATTCATGAGGGATTTGCTACCTCCCCAAAGGCCTCAGACCAGAGCAGTTAGTACTTTCAACATCGTAGGCACTTTATTGGAAAAAAGAGGTCTTCCCTGTTTCCTTGAAGAGCACAGGGTGGGTAGAATGCTGTATGCCATATCACCCTTCTGCTCTGGTATGGGGCCTTTTCAATGATCCAATGACTTGTTTGTGACTTTTATATTTACAGGATTTTTTTTTCTTCTCCCCTTCCCCTCAAGAAGATTGAGGAAAGCCAAATGTATCAGTTACCCACATGCCATGAGAGAAAATGCAACTTGGATTCAACCTGAGACCCTTGCTACATCTGTGTTATGCTTCTATGGTCCCTTTCATTCATTCAAAGTTAAACTCTTTTTGTGTGTTATTTTATTTGATTTTAATATCAATTCTAGAAAGAAGGTGTCATTATTATTCCCTTTACAGAAAAGAAAACCAAGGTTTAAAGAAATTTGTAACTGACCCCAAGTTAACAGTGAAAGAGATGGGATGAGAACATATATAGCTTTTCCCTTTGGATGTATACTGATGTACATTGAATGGTTTAAGTGTCTTACAGTGTGTTGTAGCGTCTCCCATTATTTTTACACTGGAAGAAGTTGGCTACACCTTTGAAGTTGGATGCACTGGAGAAGTTGGATACAAAGGTGTATACACCTTTGTATACAAAGTTGGATACAAAGGTCCAACACCTTTGTATACAAAAAATTTGTATACAAATTTTACCTATGTTGTAGGGCTTCAGATCTTAATTGGCCACACTTCAATGTATTTGTGTTTCATTGTTTTGTAAAACTTAATTCATTTCTAATTTTCTACTCTTTTCATGTCCCAAATTTTAACTCTTCTAATTAACAAATATGCAATTGACTATGATGAGCAAGACAAATTTTGTTATTGTTACTGAGGAAAAATCAAAGCCATCAAGTCAAGGTCATCACCCTTAATGAGTACATAATTCATATAGCAATAGATGACTAACCAAGAGGAGATAAAGAACCATCAGACAAATGAGAAGTGAAAGATGCTCAAACCTCCACCTTAATTTCTTTGTTATCAGGTAGCAGTGGCCTCTGGAGGCAGAGTCCAAGCTCAAATCCTAGCTCTGCTACCATAGTTCCCTGGGTCTAGTTAACTAGAATAAACCTCATTCTCTTAAGTATAAATGACAATGATATCATTCCTGACTCAACTTGTAGTTTTATAGTAAGGATTAAATGAGATAATATATGATACATTACCTGGAATATAGCAATCATTTCCTAAATCTTAACTGCAGTTGTCTTGAATGATTAAAGCATCCTACCCATCAAAATCTTTGTAGCTCTAGTTTATCTTTCTTTATCTAAGATGAAAAAGTATCATTCCTCACCCACTAAATTATTCAAGAAATGTTTATTGTGTGCCTACCTTTAGACTTCTATTCTCCAGGGAAAGTTCCTTGCCTTGGACACAATAAATGCTCAATGAATATTGGCTACTGTTATTTGTTATGGAGTGAATGAAAGACAGTTCAGACTCATAACACAAACATCTTAGGTTGAGCCTAAGTTACATTTTCTGTCTTAGCATGTGGTGTGACTCATTCATTCTTCTTCCCATTTATGCTTAAATTGTAAATCTCCTTTTGCCTGTATGTTTTTCTTGTGTTTAAAATCGAAATGTACTTTTCCTCTGGGCCATACAACTACCTGAAACTCACCTGCTAGGTTTCCTCTCCTTTACTACTAATCCTCTTAAAATCGAATACCTTTGCCTTTTCTTTCTCTTTACTCATCCATTAAGGAAACACTTGAACATCTCTGATTTCAGTACCGGTGTCATGGAAAGAACCATGGATAAGACCTACTCTTGAGATGACTGCAGGTGCTATTGCTTTTTAAAGCAATTTTTTTCCTTGAGTACCCACTACCCCTCCTCAGTCAGTCAAACTTGACCATCCAAATTTCTGGAGTCCTTCCTGTGATCACTGATTTCCTCCTTCTATGGAAACCGCTGTAGGGAAGTTTGCTAAAAAGTCTGTAGTGATTATTCAGACCATTCCTAATGACAGAAGAGAATGCTGAATCTTATGTATAAGTGTAAGTGAAGACAGAAGAAGTCAGGAATATAGGTAGGATAGAATGAGTAATTCCCAAGTAGTTAGATCAGTTTAAGGAACTCTAAAGCTATATGCCATAGCACATAGCTATAGCTATATAGCTATATTGTCTATATAGCTATATTGTCAAAGGTGACTATCACAAAACAGATCTTCCATTGAATGCAATTTGCACTGGAAAATATAATTAATTTATTCAAGGTAATAAATACTCAAGACATCTCTTTCTGCAAGAGAAGAAACACTGTCAAAGCACTCTTTGTAGGCCTTCTGACCCACTTTAGTGACTAGTTTAATATTCAAAGGGCAAATGTGTCCTCTTCACTTTAGAAAGTTTGATGTTTAAAGACAATTTAGGTCATTGGCTCCTGTGACAGCATTTCCCCTGTGAGAAAGCTACATTTAAGCATCCATCTCTTGTATTATTGATAACAAAACTGGTGAAGCCCTGCAAAGTCCAACAGCATTCTCTCTGGGTCTTTCAGAAGAAAGTAATTAAATCAAAACTCTATTCCATTTTTCCTTTTAGGGGAATTTGTCTGTGCTTTGAACACCAAATCTGTGAAAGTGGAGTGCCAGCACGCATTTTTCTTTTCAAATGTATTTCGAGCATCCTCTCCATAGCAAAGCAAAATCAGAAATGAGATTACAGATGCATTAGTTTGTGCTAAGCGACGTAATCATTTTTACCTTGGTAGTAAATGGAATATGCTCTGTCACAGACAAAGCCAACAAACCTGTCGTTTACGCTCCTAATGTCCATGGAGTTAAGAAAAGGGAACCACCTGTCCTTGAATTGCCATAATTTCTATGTTGATCCAGCTCCACTTGGGATTTCTGGGAACTGGGGTGCATTTTTGTTTGTCACTGTGTTCTCAGTGCCTAGTCCAGACTCTGCCACATGGCTGATTTCTGTAAATATTTGTCGAACACATTTTCCCCTGAGAACACTGCATGATGTTCTTAAGATATAAAGTCCAAACTACTGATCCTTGCACAAGAGGCCCTTCCTGCTTCCTGTGCAGCCCCTGCCACACCGCCTACTTCTCCCTCGAGCCTCTTTCCTGGGCTACACTGATCAACTGAAAGTCACCCAGAAGGCCACGCCTGTTCTTCTCACAGTGCTTTCACACATACCCGAAAGGGCTTTCCCCTTGTCTTTCTGTTGAAATTTTAGTAATGTTTTAAGACTGGTCCAATCCAAGTATAGTCCCTTTAAGAGTAACATTTTCCTCAAGCCCAAAAATTAGTTGTTTCACACTCTGCTCTCTTCTATCTGGTATATTCTTCTATTACATTTTTTACAAAACAAACACTACGATTAATGGTTCATGGAACCGCCTCCCATTAGTTAGTCAGATCCCAGCACCTCAAGATTCTGTTGTTTTCATCTTTGTACTGCTCACAGTTAGCATGGAACTTGGAACAAAGGAGCTGCACAAAAGTGTTTTTGGAATTAAATTGATTTCTAGTTTTCGGGCTAGCCCATAGGCGTTCCCCTTTCCTGATAAACCAGTGCAACTGGCTTCCATACATGTGGCTTCTGTATTCACGGATTCAACTATCCATGGATTGAAAATATTCAGGAAAAAATTGTGTTAATACTGAAAATGTAAAGACTTTTTTTGTCAGACTCTAAAAAATATAACAATTATATATATATAACATTTACATCATATTCAGTATTATAAGTAATCTACAGATGATTTAAAGTATAGAGGAGAATATATGTAGGTTTTATGCAACTACTGTAGCATTTTATCTAGGGACTCAAGCATCCAAACGTATGGTACCCACAAGGATATTCCAAACACCCTCCACAAACACCTAGGGATGACCATACAGATTGACCCCCTCCCAATATTTGTGTTTAAACAGAATGTAGAGTCAAGTTTTTAGAAGTTTAAGTTAATAAAAGAAGTTGCTGTTTGGTTTTAAGTGAAAACATTACCTCAAATCCTCTTAGGCATAAGATGAATGTAAATAAATAAAGTGGATAATAACTTTAGTCATTTGAAAATTCTCTAAAAATTACCCTAAAAAAATCACCTACTGAACTGCTGTGTTTGAAATTTTTCTCAAACACTTGTATTATTTTTTTTCATTGACTCTTGATTATAACCAAAGTAAACAACTATTGCATTTTCTTTGATAAAATGAGTTATTAAAAAGAAAAGTGAATGAGGAAACTTAGAACAAAGTGATGTGTCTTCTCTCTTATCACCTAAGGATCCTGTGAAAACCAGTCTTTCAACCTGCAAGGTTGGAAATATGACTACATAATTGAGAGAAGCCTGACAAACAAAATCTGAGACTTCAGAAGCTTGAGTTGAGGAAAAATCAAATACTGGCATGGTAATTGGTGGTGTTTGAAATTTATTTACAGGAGATTAAAAAATAAAAACCTTCCCCAAACACAAAGATCTTCCTGACTACAGAGATCTGGAATGAAGATGGAGGAAAATGACCCACTAAGTCCTCAGAAGCACTCTAAGTATAATTGACTAAGGAAGGAGAAGTGATGGGGATGGAGAAATAGAACACCCTCCAAAAGACAGTTTCTTCTTCCCTTGAGCCCCATGAAAGCTAACCACAGACACTATACAAGTGTTTATTTCCAGCACACAGTATTGCATCTCATGCATAGGATGAACCCGACAAGTCTGGTGGGAAGTGCGAATCCATCCATCAATTAATGACAGACTACGCCTTCTTTCTGAAATGTGAACACCTTTTACGGAAACCAAGCTCCATGAATTAACTTCAGCTGAGAACAGTAAGACCCATTTGACAATTCTGGGGACCATTACTACTAGTACAGATATATCCCCAGTGGTACAGACAACATTTTCTAAAATTTCCTGATGTTAACTTCAGAGAAATAAGTCTATAGTCTACTATATCTTGCTTTTCCTTAAAATCTACAGTTAACTTCCTTTTCTTTGTAGCATTGTTTCAAAACAGTAAAAATATATTAAATGCCTCTCACGTGCCAGACACTATTCTCAGAACTCTATATTAACTCATTTATTTCTCCCAACCACAGTACAAAGCAATTAATATTACTCTTCCAATTTCATTTAATCTCTCTCAATCTCAAATTCCTCATCTGAAAACAGGAGATAAAAAGACTTCATTATTGAAGATTAAATAAACTATAAAGAATGTATCTTGGTCTCTAGCCATAATATTTCAATAAATGTTCTTTTTTTCCCTTCTTTCTTCAAATTTACCTGAAATTGTTTTGCTATTATTATTTATTTATTTTTGCATGTGAAGTTTAACATCCCATTATTCATTAGGAAAATGCACATTATAATCACAGTGAGATACAGAATGGATAAAAGGAAAGAAAGGTAATGCCAATATTGATAACAGTGTGCAGCAACTGAAACACTCATCATAGTGTGCTAAAGGAAGTATAAAATGCTATTACCATTTTGCAAAACTCTTTGGTAGTTTCTACTAACATCAAACATATGCCTACCTTATAACCCAACAAGTCCATTCCTAGGTATATACCATCCCAAATGAGCACATTATGTCCCTAAGAATGTTCAAAGCAGTTTCATTCATAGGACTACCAAATAGGAAATAATACAAATGTCCATTAACAGAAAAAAGGACAGGTAGCATGTAATATATTCATATAATACATACACTGAATGATAGAATCAAGTGGGTGAATTCCAGAAACATTCAGTGAGTGAAAGAAGAATATACAAGAAGGTATATCATATAATCAATTATACAAAAAGATCAGGCCAAACTAATAGACAGTGTCTTTTGAATAGTAGTTTTAGGTGATAGACTGTAAGGTGTGTCCACAAAAAGAGACACAAGAGAAAACAGCTAATTATGCTTCCAAGTTCTGAAGACAGGAAGCACACATGCCTTGTGGGGCCACAAGGAGTGAGGGGACATTTTAGGTCACAGTCCTGAATTTTAGAAAAGGTAAGGCAGGGGAATCAGCTAGGACTGGCAACTTTCAATAATATCAGTGGACTGTATGCTACTGGGGTAGTCCTTAGGTGCCTCTATCTGGACCTGGGGTGATTCAGGCAGAAGCAATTTGCCTCCTGGGATGTCCAGGCCAGATGGAGGTCTGGCTCTGGATTGTTAGTTTGTATATCAAAGGCATGGTCCTGGCTGAGCCCCTGCTACCTCTAAGAATTGGTTACCTCTGAGAAAGGCAATTTCTTTCCATCCAAAAGATTTTAATGCCAAACATCATAATACATGAAACATTTAAAATGCATGCACATACATAAACACACACAATACAGAAACAGAAGTCTGACAATGGTTTCCTTGAGGGGGGTGTTGGTGGTATTAACTGGGAACGACTCCAGGGAACTTTCTAAGATAATGCAAACTAGCATGCCCTGATATGGGTGGTGGTCAGATAGGTGATTACATCTGTAAAAATTATTGAGCTTGTAGTTAAATTCATGAATTTGCTTGATGTAAGTTACTCCTCAAGTGAAGAACATTTTCCTGACATTGTTCTACTGTTGACTTGAGTGGGTCACCTGTTGGAGGTTTTCAGAGGCTGATGGAAGATGTCCATCCTAGAGAATCAGTTTAGAGTTCAACAGTCTCCAAGTCTGGAATTCACCTGTTGACTGGAGACACTGTACATCTAGTCCTCCTGCTCAATGAGAAGCCATTGTTGACAACTGTCAAACCGACATGCCCTTGGCCTAACATTTCACAGCTGTCCAGAACAAAAGACTTTCTCACCATAGCATTTGTTTACTACAATGCTCTTACCATCATTATCCCTCTGGATAAAGAATCTTTAAAATGTATACAAAAGCATAAAATGTTTTTCCATGATAAGGCAGTTTGCAAAGTTGTTTGGATATGGAAAATGAGTCTGCCAGGGGCACAAGAAAAAAAAAAAAAAAAAAAGAGAAAAAAAGAAAGAAGCAAAGAAGTAAGTGTGAAGAATCCCTCCTACGGTGTAACCCTCTTAATAGAGCATCCTGCTGCTGCTGAACAGTTCCCACACTTAATGACTAATGAATTTGGGTTCGCCTCTGCATTTGCACAGCTGGGGGCAGCGGTGCTATCTACAAAGCTTCCAGGCAGAGGGTGAGGAGGTGGCTACGCTGCACTTCAACTTGAGCAGCCTGAACTAGGCAGCTTGGTAAGTGAGTACTAGCTGTACACCAGAGCATTATAAATATGCCCTGTACCTAGCACAAAAGCCATCCCTTGCTTCCTGTGGCTCCCTTGATACTTCTCTTACCCATCACGCTTCAGGGGAGCTCCCATGGGCTGCCCTCTCTGGGATGCCTCCCTGCCTGTCAGCATGCCACATTACTCTAATCATTCAGAATGTTCTTTCCAACCCATCTCCCCGCAGGTTATCTCCTCCAATTCTCAGTTCAGGAATTACCTTTTCTAGAAAACTCTGCCAGCCCTCCTTGCCGCATCTGGTGCCTCTTATCTGAACTCCCTGATAGGAAAACTTATGGAGCCATATTTTCATTTTCAATTTTCTTTTTGTCTCCCTAGGTAAATCATTAGCTCCCTTTGATAAAGGGTTTAGTACTTTTCATATTTCAATTTCTAATACTCAGTTTCTAACACATAGCAACAGATGACTGTAGAATGAATTAGTGAAGAATAAATAAAAGAATGGGGAGACACATCCATTGCTATCCATGTAACACAACAACAGTACTCATTTTGATTGCATCAAGTTTGTGTGAACTTTTGTCCTTCCAAAGAATATCACCAAGTACAAATATATAATCCATCATTATATACAATAATGAACAAATAAAAAGTGTGAAAAGATTATAAAAAAGAAAATCAATGAAAACAGGAATATCCTGATTAAAACATTAATAATCCATTAATAACCTCTTTTATACTGAACTCCTTCAAGCATGATTAATTAAAAATATCAGAAAACCATTCTCACTCATTCAGTTTACTAGCTTATTACTTCTAAAGAACGTGCTATTCTGCTTTCATTTTTTCAGGGATACAAATTTGGAATGGTAGAATTTTAGTCATCCAGAAAAGTTGACAAAGCTCATTTAAAGTTCCATGGGACCTTATGGTGGAGTCAATTTCCTGTTGCTCTACATCAGCAAACAGTGTATCTTTACTTGCAGAATGAAATTCTAGTTTTAGATTACTTGCAATTCCTTTTAGGTCTGGGTGAAGTCCAAAACTACTGCGTGATTATATACATAGGGAATTCACTGCTAATTGAATTAGTGAAGCACTGTGCCTATCTCCTTGCTGAGAGAATCTGCTTCTATCCGTTATCATTTGCTAGAAGAATAGGTCTAGCAGTCCATACTATCTACCTAGCTCTGGTCATTCAATTCCCCTCATCAGAGGTAAGTAGATAAGGGTGGCCATCTGACCAAACCTAGATTAATGAGATTCCTTAGGAGAAGGGGAGATACACACTGATGAGATATAAGCAATACAACTGTGAGGTCACATAGGACAGGGCACCCCAGCATGTATTCGCAGAACACACAGCAACAGAGGAAGCTGGTTTACAAAGAAAAGTATCGTAGACAGAGCCAGAACAGGCAGAAATAAGAGGTTCTAGGGTCCCACAACAGAGAAGATTGCACACTGTGTTTTCTAGCTCTGTTTCCATTCTAGTTATTATATATCATAGAGGTTAATTTAGGAAAATAATTAAGTAACAATGACCTATATTATAGTTAATTTTGTGTGTCAACTTGTCTGGGCCACGATGCCAGAGATTCAATCAAATATTACTTGGATATTTATTCTATAAGGCCAATTTTGGATGATGTTTACATTTAAATCGGCAGATTTTATGTAAAGCATATTGTTCTCCATTAATGTGGGTGGGCCTTACGTTATCAGTTCAAAAACAAAAAGTTGACCTCCTTCAAGCAGAAGAAATTCTCTAATACACTGCCATCAGACTCGGGTCCAAACATCAGCTCTTCCTGGTCCTAAAACAGACTAGATCTGCAACTTCCTATCTACGACGCATTCAACGTGTGTGATTCTTTAGCCTGCCCCCATCCCAACCTCAACATCAGGTTTTGGACTTGCCAAGCCACTACGGTCACATAAGCCAATTCCTTAAAGTAAATCTCTTTCTATATACACTCTCATCCTATTGGTTTTCTTCTCTGAAGAGCCTTGCCTAATACAACTTACAGTAAATCCAAAGTGAAAACAGTTGTACAAAAATATGAATTCCCTGAGTCCAAAATATTACAAAAGACATCTTGAATTCCATTAATTTGCATTATACCATTTCTGATTTTTTAGGTTGAAAGGGAAAAAATTTCTCTTGATTGAACTCTGACTATACTCTATGCCATCACCAAACATAAGTTAATTTGGGAATTATACAATGCATTATTTTTATTATTTTAATTTTAAACTAAGGAAATTAAGAATCAGAGAAGCTTTGTGTCTTGACAGTGATCATTTTGGAAATATGCTTTTAATTATTTTTGTTAAGTACTGAAACAATATTTATCTATTATTAGTGCATGAGGTTCCTTTATAATCTAGTTAGGCTGCCCAGAAGAAGAGAGTGGAAAGGGGGACAGATGTAAGATGCAGATGAATACAGAAAAGTTCTGAACCAGAGAAGTTCACTAATGTGCGACTGACCCTTATCTAGACCATAATAAATTTTTGACCTAAAAAGAGTAGCTAGCAACTGTACCTGTTACAGTTGTTCACAAAGTTGCTATGAAGTTCACTTCAGTTGGTGTAAAGCAAAGTACCCTGCAAATTGAAAAGGACTTTTCAAGTCTTAAGTTTTTAAAATTATTTCACTTTCAGAGCCTATATATGTTAATACAGTCTGGAATAATGGCATCCTTTATTCCTTTCTTAAGAGAGAGAACAAGTATTCTATCCAACACTAGAGCAAGCCCACCACAGGCTGCTCTCAAAGAACATTTGACATCATTTTATTGAACAAATGGTTTACTTTCAGCCTCCTTCAGATATCAAAGCAATTTCAAGATAACTAGGGGCATGCAATGACTTTTCGGTAATTTTTATATAAACTCAAGAATGTCAGAGCTGGAAGGGGCCTTAGCAATCACCACATGGTAGACAAATTGTAGTCCAGAGGCCAAGAACCATCCATCCTTTGTTCTTGTATAGTTGGTAAGCAAAAACTGCTTTTTTCTTTCATTAAAAAATGTGGATGAAAATAAGAATAATATTTTATGATGTGTGACAATTACATGAAATTCAAATCTCAGTGTTCATAAATAAGTTTTATCAGAACACAGCTGTGCTCATTTGTAATGTATCTATCTACAGCTGTTTTCATGCGACAACACGGTTGAATATTGCAAGAGAAATTGGACGACCCACAAAGTTATTTGTTACAGAGATGCAAAGCCTAAAATATTTATGATTTGGTCTTTTATAGAAAACATTTGCTGCTCCTAATCTAACCCAATCACTTTACAGATGAGAAAGCTGAGGAACTGAAAGATAAAACGATTTATTCTAGGTAACTAAGCTGGCAAGTTAATTAATGCAGAATGAGGACTAAAATCCAGTTTTTCTGTCTGTTTGATCATGCTGAAATTAATGACTGAAAATTAACTTTGGTTATACTCATCTTTAAATTAAGATAGACTCATTGTGTAAGTTACTGGATTAATCTGAAATTTGATAGCTCGCATGAGTCAATGCCATGACAAAAATTCATATTGATGAAGTGAAACATCATCCTCATTTAGTCTTTGAAATGGACTTTATGTTTTTTCTTAAGCAGTTCTAAGGTAGATATTATAGAAGAAAATAATGGCAACTATTAAATATTTCACCTTCTACCATTAATCAAACTGATAACTATGCTCTGTTTGCAATTCACAAAACAACATATATGGAATGTTTACTTTTAGACAAATTAGCTGCATTCAGCTTTCTTACAAGAGATGATTAACAAAAAGATGAGAAAATAATTCCTTAATCTTTCTCTCAACCAGTTAATTTCCCAAATGTAAGCTAAATTTTCTTTTTGGAAAAGAAAGGGTATCTAAAGTTAAAGCATTCCCTTCATGTCATTAGAAAGCATCAATTACCTTCTCACCCCTTACCATAAAACACCTGTCTTCAAGGGGACGTGTTTAAAGCAGTTAGTGTGAACTTGGGGTGATTTTGCCCTTCAAAGAATTTGTGACAATATCTGGAGATATTTTGGGTTGTCACAATGGGGAGCTTCTTATAACTAGTGGATAGAAACCAAAGAAAATGCTAAATGTCTTAAAATGTACAGGACAGGTAACTCCATGACAAAGATTTTTCCAGTCCAAAATATCAGTAGTGCTGAGGTTGAGAAACCCTGTTTCAAAGGAGCATCATTAGGCTTGTTCAAAACATTCACCATTCTGCCAATTTAACCGCCTGATCCTAAATGATCATTCTATCATTGATTCCTGGATAAGCACTATAGAGCAAAGATTTCTTATGGAAGCTTATCAGGCAGCTCATTCTTGGTAACATTTTCTTCTAGCATAGAGATGGAAAATCAGAAAGATATGCCAGCAAATAATTATTTGACTTCTTTCCAGCCACATGTACTATTGATCTTAACCAACAAGTGAGAGATAATTTTCTAACAATTCTGATCAATTCCAAGAAAGTTATTTTGACTTCAATTTATTTTTTCCAAAGGCAACTGATAAACCAAGATTTTTTTACTTCACTGTGATCCATGCATGATACCTTACATAGTAAAATAGCCTAATGTCATTTACCTTTAGACAGAAATGCCTAGATATTTCAATAAGGTAATGTCTACAGAGTTATTGCTAGACATTTGCCAAAGATGTACTTAAAGGATAAAGCAGGAATGGGCCCAGCTGGTTTAACAGCATAGTTTTTCTTCTAATAGTATTTTCTCTATTTTGTAGAGTAACCCACTCCACAGCATTATTAAAAGAAATATATTAAGTCTATTAGATCACTAAATTAAGGAATGCTTTTTCTACAACATAATTAAAAGATGAGGCAATTTCAATATCTCACTTTCAAAGCAGGCATCTGATCTGACTTAAATTTCCTCCTTTATTCTTTAAAGTACTTTATTCTTCATCACTTTTGCTAAGTACTATACTATTGATTCAATTATTTAATCTAATTTAGAGAATATATGAAATAAATAACCTCAAGCTTAAGATATTCTTTAATCATACAAAAGTAGTAACACCCTGTGATACCACTGATTCTTCTAAGTGACAGTTTGGCAACACTGGATCAAGAGTATATCCATTTCCTTCAACATTCACCTATGCAAGCATTATTCACCTAGCACCCAAGATATTCTAGGCTTTCTGCTAAATGGAATAAGGAATGATTTCCAACTTTTAGATGATCTTCAGAAAGAAGAAGAAAAACTACTAATACCAAAACATGTTAAAAGCAAAGCTAGAAATACCCACTGACTATTATGGGCATGCAGAAGAGGAGAGTTGAACCTTGCTTTGGGGATTCTGGAAATTGTTCCTGAACTGTCCTACTCACCTGAGTTGAACATTAAAGGATAGGCAAGAGTTGGCAAGGAGAAGGTGTGGTTCAGATTTTCCACATGAGGAAATAACTTGTGCAGAAAAGCCAGCTACATGCTACATGGAATTCCATAATTTGAGCAAGGGACAAATGAGAAAGGAAGGTAGAGAAGTAGACAGAGGGCTGATCACTGAGGATCTTGTCTATCACACAAGGAGCTTCAACTGTACTCTGTAGGAAATGGAGAACCACTGAAGAATGTCACACACAGCATCATTCTAATCTTCCTTGCATTTTAAATGGACCATTCTGGTGGCTGTGGGAAGGACTGATTTGAGGTAGACAAGACTGGAGGCAGTTGTAGTATTTTGGGCCCAAGAAAGAAAGAGACCAATTTTGGGAACTAAGAACAGACAGAAGGGGGTGGATCAGACTCATTTATGAGCAAATCTGGCAGAAATTATTGGCTGATTATATAAGGAATAAGAGAAAAGAAAGCCAAAGGCATAAGCCCAGGTTTTCCAGTTTGGGTGGTTTGGTGAATGGGGAATTCTGGTAATTGATGCACAGAGGAAAAGGAGCAGATTTTTTTGGGTGGGGGCTAATTTGATTCAGCAATTGCCATATGAATAGAGCAGAAGCTGTACTTTCTCAGGGGTAAAACTTTTTTGCTGCCAACCATGAAAGTGTGTAGTGTCCTAAGTGAACAAAGGTGAGGTTGATATGCCATCTTTTCTTTTAATCCAAGGATGTTACCTATGGAATATACATTTCTGTTATTTACGTTAGGTTTCCCACATAATCCAGTAAGAAACAATTACAAAGGTCATTCAATTCTCTGTAAGCATGAGGATTTTCAAGATGATTATGAGGCTATATAAATTTATACAGAGATGCTTGGTGCTCAATTTTGAACAATAAAAATCAGATACTGAGGTATGGTCATAACAGAGGACTAATATTAATGAGCCAATGTTTCTCTACTAAAATTTCATACTCTGGAGAACATTCACAAATATTATAGTGCATAAGGTTCATCTGGATTGCTGGATAAATGCAGATTCTCAAGTGTAACTCAGGAGGTCTGTGTAGAATACACAAAATCTTTGATTCTATGACAGATGATCTTGGATCACACTGAGAAACCTCATTCACGATCTGATTGTGTTGGATAAATCTCTTCTCATCTGGAGTAATTCAATACATAGGATGTCTCTTATAATGGATTTATAAACAAGATCCATCCTTCCTTCCATCTATCTACTTATCTACCACATACTACCTACCTACCTATAATATCTTTATTTGGAGAAGAAACGAAACTGATAAATGCCATCTCTAAACTACAATTCCAAGGTACATGTTTCCCTTTTTTAAAATTTTTTAATTTGTTCTAATTAGTTATACATGGCAGAAGAATGCATTTATGCATTTTGATAAATCATACATAAATGGAGTATAATTTATCATTTTTCTGATTGTATGTGATGTGGGATCAAAGAAGTAGAGATGAGAATGTTTGAATCGGGATTCTTGAATGCTATTAAACATAAATACTATGTGTGATACACATTAAAGTTAAATGTCCCCATTCCAGAAATTGTTTTACAAAGGCCCCTTCCAACCCTAGTCATAGAACTGTATCTTTACTGTGCACTCAAGAGACAATTTTGTTCCGCTCTATTTTTCCCATATGTAATGCTTAATACTGAGCATCATTTTTTAAAATTTATAAGTATAAAATTAATTTTAAATATGAATATACTTTTCCAAACAAATGCCCTAGATGTTCCTTCTTCCCTTTCCCTCTCTAGAATCTCTGGTTGGTCTTTGAAGACTGTGGGGTAGATCTGGTAGGAGGTAGGGGTTCTAACACGATGGGCATCAGTTATGGATTCTTTGTCCTTTGTAGTTTGCCCACAAACAAAATGGCCACTTCTCACTTGGTACTATCATATACCACTGGAACCTAAGAGGCATGCACTGAGTGGCCACTGTAATTCAAGATCATAGGAGAATAAATGGGACATATGTAGGATGCTCTAGAAGATCATGGACACTACATTTGGGTGTTCTGGTTCACAACTATATTTCCATGTAAATTTAAGAGAACGTGAAAATGTGAAATTTTGTATCACATGGCTAAAATATTTCATGAAATAAAATATACAAAGAAATGATCACATAAGGAAGCAGAATATCAAAGAAATCAGGACAAAAATTTGTTCAGATTATGATGTTTTATTATTTACAACTCAAAACAGGGCAGCTGAACTCCATTTACTTTTCTGTCTGTACATGATCTTTCATGATTAAATTTTGAAATCCCGTAAACTGTTTACTTAAAACCTTTTGCTTCCACTGTTAAATAACAAAAAATCTGTTCTGCCCAGATGCCAGTGTAAGAGAGGCCACTGAATCAGACTGCCATTCAGCTCTACTACGTCCATGGCATCTTTTCTCATTGTGAGGTCTTCACAGGAGCTGTAGGCAGGAGACTCAACTGGGCAAGCTGGTTACAATGCAGATTCCTGGGTACACTGCCTGCCTACTGAATCAGCACCTCTGGGGACAGTGTTAAATATATACTTTTTGCATGAGCTCTCCAAGCGATTTTAAAGCATCGTAGAATTTCACATATCTTTCACATGTTCATTCATTTGCTCAATCACTAAACATTTAGTGAATACTTTTTGTTAAGCATAGTCCTAAAATTCCACTTCCTGTTAGATAATGGAAAGGAGAAAGGAAACAATCTGGCTATGTGAAGATTTGGTACCAGTTGAGGTTACATCAACAGACAGGGAGAGAGAAGAATGTGAAGCCACTGCTGGAGAAGCAGGAATCATAAAGAAAGGAAAAACAGACTTAGGCAGGGGTATGATTGCAACTCCAGGCATCCCTCAGGGAAGTGGCCACTGGATTTGGACATCCCAGCCATTTATTTCCTCATTCCCCACCGACCACACATTGTCATTCTTGTGTCCACAATAGAGGAGACAGAACGTTCCAGAGAGACAGGAGGGTTTCTTATAGCCTCAAGAATTCCCCTCAGGCTGCCTGAGAACATTCACACAAAAGCCAGTCACATGGCTCACTGTTCAGCAGCCTGAGTGGAAGGAACAGCACAGCAGACAGTTTCCCTTCTCTCCTAGGTTGGAGTTTGCTTACATTTTCTTTCTTTTTCTATCTTTCTCACTTTTTTTCTTAAGGGAATGGGAGATGTCATGTTGAGAGATGGAAAGATAGATATTTCTTTATTTGTAGCCCTTACAATTTGGTCTAACAATACTCTTTGTTTTCCTAAAAGCAATTGATTCTTCAAGTTTCCCACTTTCAGGCACTTCATGGCACTGGTCCTTAACAAGTTTCTGTGACCTTGCTTACCAATTTGTGAATGTGTATAGATATAACAGGTGTGGGTTTCCTCTTTGGCTGTAGATGTTAACTGCTATTCACTGTGAGGTTCAGGAGTGCCCTGTCTTGGCTAAATAAAAATTCTGGTGTCTTAGTATTATTCTAACTTCCTTATCAGACTCTGAATTTTAGATGTCAAATGGTGACTTGGAGGTCATAAAGGTAAAACACACAATGAAACAAATGTCAACATAACTGTTTCTTGGAGTTTCTTAGAGAATGTCAAAGAAAATCCAGTTTCTGGAAGTCTTTACAGGCACTGTAGAAGTCAGACCAAGTTCACCTGGTCATTAGGATCTCACTGAGCTTCAAGGATGACATAATGGACATTTGCTTTATAGAAGTATAAAATATTAGCAGTAGGGAAATATTTGGGCTGACCTAATCCCTTCACTCCATCAATGTTTTTTCCAAACAATTCCCTTGAGTTAGTTACCCAGTTATCTTTCATTAGTGCTTCTGTATAAAAGTCAGAAAGGAGAAAACTAAAATAAATGTCTGAGATTTTTGACTGGATTACCTGGGCAGGGGTTGGGAGAGTTTATCTTAAACTATGACAGGCTATATTACAAAAGTGCAGACTAAGAAAATCAGAAGTGATACTTCTGATTGTAGATTATATACTTCAGAGAATTCTGCTGTTGGGCATTCCGTGGGGCCCATACTCATCAGTGAGATGAATGAGAAAAGGAACCACATTCTTGACTTTTGTCTTAGTCTCACTAGGGAACCACAATGTGGTTTTACCATTCTGCATCAGGACCTTTATTCTGACAGTGGGACCAACATCCAATCAGAGAATGAAGACAGGAAGTCAGGAACCATCCTAGATTCTTCTTTTACACAAATCAATGTAACAAGCCCCTCTCTATTTTATTCTGGACACTTTGACTTAGCCTAGGTTCTAATAAATTCTTTAGGCCTGTGATCTCAGTTTTCATTTGTACTGTCTCACCCATTATAGACACTATACCCAGAGCGATTATATAATACAAGAATCTAGTGGTCACCTCACTGCAAAAATTCCTTTAGTTATATCCCTTAGTTTCAGAATAATGGTCAAAGCCCTAACCCTAGTAGACAAGGCCCTCTTAAGATTTAAACCCTGCCATTCATTCACTCCACCCATTTATTTTTGTCATTTTAATATTCAGTCCTTTCAGCCCAGAGAGACTGCTCTTCCAAGCCCCTAGGGCAAGGTAGGCTCCACCAAAGGGAATCACAGTTTTGGATCTAAGTCAAGACCCAAACCCTTTACTTTATAGAGGACTCCAAGTTACAGAGAGGCTATTTAACTTACCCAAGGTCACAGCTGGTTAGGAACATCATGAATTTGAACCCAGTGTTTAGGTCTACCTTTCCAAAGTATAATTTCTTTATTCTATTGCTTGACATTGCTCAAACTGGACAAAGTCATACCACTGCACATTATAAAATATTGCAGATTTCAACACAATCCTGATCATCTGGGGTTTATTAACACATTGACTTAAATGTGCCCATCCAAAATCTTACAAATATGGAACTTCCCTTTCCCCCAATGCAACCCATTTTCTAGGAGCCTTCCCTTCAGAAAGTCTGCCAAGACTTCAATACTAAGAAAGCTCTCTACCCTAAAAATAATCTTCAAATTCAACATGAGTTACCAAAATAAAATCTCCCAAATAAAACAATGGCAGAGACAGACCTGATAATGAATATGAAATATGCTAAGAACATTCTGTCACTGAAACAAACTTGACTTTTTGTGTGATTAATGGTAAGATGAAATCTTGAAACACAATGAGGCAAATGATAACAGAGGAGAATCAGTTTGGAAAGGGTCCCATTTGAAATTTATCCGTTTGAAAACAAGCTCTGTCTTTTGGCTATCATTACCACGTATCTGTCCAGAAATTCATTTTCAAGTGTTATTTCCAAATGCAGTCCCCAATTCAAAATGCAAGTCAGTTGGCTTGTTTAAAATTTGCTCTGAGATGAACAAAACAACAAATGAGATGCTTTCAGAAGAAATAATAAATGTATTCTGACACTTATTGTGTCTAATTCATATTTCAGAGGCTGGCCTTCCCTTCCTGCTTCTTTAGTATCTTATTTCCATTAGGAAATGGGAAATACAGGAAATAGCATTATGAAGCCATTTCTAAATATTAATATGGTATCAAAGTAAGTTAGCAAAGAACCATGCATTTTCAAGGAAAGGATGAGAAGGAAAATTGGCTTGAGCCCAATCTGTTAGAAATGGTGAATGGTCTGAGTTTAGCTATATCTAATCAGGCCATCATGCCCTGCTCTGCCTTTACTGACAAGTCAGGGCACTGGAAAAGGCATATCACATCAGAGCAGTGCTTGGAAGAGCAACAAAAATTACCTGTTGAATAGGAAAACTAGCTTTCTTAGCTAACTATTTTGATAGAATTCTGGATGTCAGAGAATCCATCTATGAAAATAATATGGCAGTGCTATGGGGGAGGGTGAATCAAGAGTCTGAGAGGGGAGCAAGGTAGGGAGAAAAAATTAAGGAAGGAATAGTAAGAATAACTGCTATTAAATATTTAATGTATAGACTAAGCCAGGAAGAACATTTTCAAAAAGATGCAAATTATTACTCATGAACTTCCATTTCACTTGAACAATAAAAACAGTGAAAGATTACACTGGCATTGGTTAAGCAAAGACAGCACCAATCCAAAGCATTCATATTCATGGGGATAATACAATTGCTCATATACCTCAGTAGCTTTTATTGCTTTCTAAGCATTGCTGAGAAAATCTGGTAGCACTTTATTTTCTTTAAGAGTTTGAAATGTGCTTTGTGCTCACTGTGTAAAATCTCCTAGAGTAGCTATGATCTTTCAAAACTGCAGATGTCATTTGGAAAGTTCTCTGGTACAACGCATCCTGTCTTTCAGATGTTGAAAAGATTGGATGAATACTTACTAATGCACTTTATTAGATGAACTGTTGTCAAGCACCATGTAAGTAAAGGATGACAGAATGGAGCTGCATGATAACAAAAAGCACTGGTGTAGCACCCTCAACAGTTTCTGGTATACAGTATAGACAAGACTTCAGATTGAAAAAGATGACAACTCTTCTGAAACTACATAATCCACCTCAAAGACGCACTTCTTTGCCAATTTTATGACTAGTAAATGAATAATATTTTCCATTTAAAAAACTGGTGTATTAATTAATAACATTGAGTAAGTATTCATTAATAATGTACACACATAGCCTGTAAGAAGAATAAGCATTATTTTAGGGTAAAGCCAATGAATGACTTTAACAGAAAAAAATATTTCTTGTTGTACATGGTATTACCAGAGTCGACTTTCTCAGTCATACTTAGATTTGCCAAAACATTCTTTGCCCCAGATTCTTGACTCACTAGTGATTCTGAAGAAGAATTTACATTCATTTGTGAACTCTCTGCCCCCATTCTTTTTCATGCCCTATCACACATGTCGTTCCAATATAGCAAAAGCATTCATATCCTAGGAAGCTTCTCTTCCCCTCTCTGAGCCCAAACCTGCTTGTCTCCCCAAATATTCCCTTCGGGAAGCAAGCCATCACTATGACAACCTTAAGATGGGGGGTTGAACAGCACTTGGGGACAGCCCTTGTGGAATTTAATACCAGTTTGTGTTTAATGGGGTCAAGAAAACTCAGATAATGGCTAACACTATTGAGAGGAACCACTTAGCTGTATGAAATTGTCAACTTAACCTATTCAGAACATAGTCTCAGAAAAAACAATCTGCAAACGTGATTTATTCAGGGTTAATTAATTAATCCTCCATTTTAGTTGATTTGCTCAATGCCCAGTGGAAATTAAATCAAAAGATCATCTATGATATGGAAAAGAGAATTAAGAACTTTGTCTTGCCTTTTAAACTTGAAATAGGCAGATCATTCAGAGATATGTACTTTTCCCAAATAAAGGATATACCACATTCTCATTTCTAGGCAAGAATACTTCTTTTCTGTGCCTTTATAATTGTATTTCTTTCCCTATAAAACAGATGATGAAGGTGGATTATTATGGAGTTGTATGGACTTTTTCATATCTTCAATACATTTGCTTTGAGAAAGAGAATACGGACACAAGGTGGCAATTCCAGCTCAGGTGTAGCGGGGATCTTTTGTGTGACTCAGAGCTAGAGAGAGCTACATTCAGTATGTGTTGAACAATACTTTCCCACTACTGACTTCACTCGGGAAACAAATTATCGGGGGGGGGCGTTGTTCAACACATACTGAATGTAGCTCTCT
>JAJEJO010004698.1:211062-276027 GCA_020662805.1 Glaucomys volans | reverse complement strand
AACGGGGGTAGGCACCAAAAAGGTTACCATCTGATAATGTTCACCCTTTCTTTGTCTTTACCTGACTGACCACCTAACAACAGGGCTTTTAAAATAATGAGGAGAATCCTTTGTTCTCCCTGGTTCCATTTAAGGAAAAGTAGGTCGAAGGGCTTCCCCAGGGAGGGAAAAAAAAAAAAGCCCAGGAGCCAAACACAAGGGGAGTAAGAGATTTCACGCCCACTCCTGTTCCCACCCTCCCAAAGAAGTTAATTAATTCTGTTTTAGGGATGGTTAACAGAGGTGGGGGGAGCACTCAGGTAGCCCATTCTCTGAGACCATAATCTCATTCTCAAGTGTGGCTCACACCATCCTCCCAGACAGGGGTGGGGGCAATGAAGGGTACAGAGAATCTCTCTCCAGCCATGGGCAACAGAGCCAGTGCTGCATGCATTTGCACTCCCCAAAACGTGTGTCCCAGCCCAAGTGCAAAGTTGGATATTTAGACCTGAAAAGCATAATAAGAGCCATTCAAAGCAGCAAGTTACAGTACCTTAAGAAGTCTGACAGATGGGAGAAAGGCTGCGTGGCACAGCTTCCGGATGGTCCAGTTTAGGGGTCGAGAAGCATCAGTTTGATTCATGACCCCTTCCAAATTCCACCGGGAAAACAAGAAACTGCAAACCTGAGCAACGCCTAGAAAATAAATGGTCCCCCACGGCCCTGGCATCCCATGGTCATCTCCACACCTGCAAATTCCATTAGGGCAGAGGCTTCCTGGAACTTGGGAGACTAGTCAAGTGGCGTTGCCTGAGCCCCTGAACCTTCTTAAGAAAGCCACCTCCCCTCTCTCTGCAGCCGTGCTCATGCATACCAAATGTGGCTGAATGAAGGCACACTGCCTGCTGCTTCGGGGAGGGGATGCAGGGTTTTGAAGGAGAGGGACAGCCTGCACAAAACAGCCTGTGGTCGGAGTCAGAGCAGCCTGCTCCGGAATGCACGCTCCCTCTCCCGCTCTCCTCCCAGCAAACGCAGGTCAGGCGTTGGGGGGGAACCCGGGCCATTTGCTTTGCTTGCTTGGTTTGGGGGGGAGCCAGGAGGAGAGCAAAAGGGAACAAAAATAAAGCCAGAATGGGAACTTGCACTTTCTTGCACAAAGCATCTTTGAGGGGCTGGGAACAGCATGGGGGAGGGGCTAGGACTCGGAAGGAGAAGGGATGCCTCTGAATGATAAGATAAATGCTTCCCTTTTGATTTATGTGGCATAGTAAATTGAGAGCTATGGTAAAATGGATCCATAGTAGAAGGGACCCCTGTTGTGTCCTGGGGTTTTTATTAACTGTGATTGACAGTCCTCACTCTGATATATACATTATACAGATGACAGACAGATGGGTAAAGACAGGATCAAACTCACACACATGCATGCTGGTGGCAATGAGTTATTCCTTTCATAGAAAGCTGTGCAAACTAATGCATATTTGGCTTACCTTTTAAAAGTGTCAGTTTCTAAACTGGGGGTTATCTCCTCCTGGGAAGCCACTTGATACCCTTCCTCAACAACAAAAGTTTAACCCCTTAGGTGCCATGTGGGATGTTATCTAAAAAAGATGTAATTTCCTCAAGTGGGGATTCCTACTCTTCTCAGGAGGCTTTAAGAGAACGAGTGGCTGCAATGGAGTGCATAGTCTTCAGGGTTCTTTTGGTGAGAGAGAATAAAGGAGAAGCTTTCAACTTGAAGGCACAGATCAGATCATTTCATTTAGAAAAAGAAAGTTAGAGGAGGATGGGGGGTAGGGAGGGCTTATGTCACACCCCCTATTTGGACTACCCATTTTCCAGAGGCATTAGACCTCAATCAGTGCAGTGCACTGAAAGACTCCACCCAAGAGAATTCCACATCCTTAGAGCATTGCTATCTTACTTAATTTTTCTACTTTTTAACCCTCCCTATGTCTACACTGATTTTCCACAACCATTTAACTAGAAGAGAAAGGTAAAACCTCACTCCATGACTACTGTGCATTCTGAAGAAGAACAGGGAGGGGTCAGAGTAATGTGATCAGTGCTGTATTTCAGGGTTGGGGACAACATAGATCCTCCCTGGAGTGTAATAAATACCTGACGCACTGCATTACAACACCATTTCCCTACAATGCTCCTGAGTCCCAGATCAAAGAAGAATGTTGCAGAAAAGCGGGTCCATTGGTGGAAACAGATCACTGACTTGCAAATAAAATCCATGTGCCTTATTATCTTCTATTAAGCAGTGTTGCTCTAATAGAAATCTACACAATCGGTTCATTTTCTGTCACCATTCTCTCTCCACAAAGGGTTGGAGATAGTTTTAAAATAGTAACAGCTAACATGTATGTGTCAGGCATGGTGCTGGGCACTTTAAATGTGTTATGTAAGTTCATATCAGTGACAACCCTATGAAGCAGATGCTGTTGTCATGTCCCTGTTTCTACTGATTAAACAAGTGAGGTCCAGAGAAATTAGTAATAAGTCTAACAGAACTAGTATAACAGAACAATGTTATCAACATGACATTGATGTAGCAGTTAACAGCATGAATTCTGATATTAGGCTCCATGGCTGAAATTCTGATTCTGACACTGGCCTTGAGCACTGACCTTCTCTGAGCTTTGTAGTCCTCATTTATAAAATGTAGATAAACATAAAACCACATCCCTAGGGATGTTGTGAGGACTGAATAATAGGCATTAATAGGCATTAATGAAGCACTTAGAACAGTACCTGGCATGTTCTAGGTCCTTTCTACCATGCATCATCTTCCAAGCAGCATGAGCTGATTTAGGGATGGGAATCCATGGCCATGTCCCACTAAGTATGTGCAAGTATGTATACTTAGAGAAGTAGGTAATGAAGCCAAGCAAGGGAAACTAAACCTGAATGTTTCCTATGAGTTATCATGAGTTATAAATGGGGTAAAGAGAAAAATAAAAGACTACAAGAGCGTAGGGACTTCCTTGAGCTTTATTGCAGAGTGGTAGTCATCAGCCCCCGAGCTATTGCCTTCAGTGAGGCTACCAGGCTGTAGGCTTTCTAAGCTATTAAATTCCCTTAGTGGTTTCTTTGCAGTTGTAAGAAATCTGCTCCAAGAAAAAGCTGAAGCACTCCAGTTGCCTACTCCTGCCCCTCACTGTTCCAAAATGTTAAGAACCCCACAAAAATGACAGCATTATTCTGAAACTGCACAGCCTTTGATCCTCCTAGCCTCTTTAATTTTTATGGAACCACTTTGGTCAAAGAATATAGTTAGGATGTATGTGGAGTGAGGAAGTAGGAGGATTCACAGCCCTCTCTAATGGCAATTAGAGGAGAGAAGCACAAAACCTCCAGGGAATTCATTCGGAGACTACACTGCAAAAGAGGTGAAGATCAAAGAAGGATGCATTGCATGACAGAAAGTTGTTCTTCAATCTTTGGGGTAGTTTATGCCAGAATTGTTAGCAAAATCTCTATAGTAGGTTTTCAGGACCTCTCTTCCCACTTTTGACAAATGGTATTTTCACAGGGAATGATGATGCCTTCCCTGGTTTTAGAGGGGAGAGGGATGAAGAAAAGGAGTATACACCTGTCTTTAGAAGTTAGCATTTGACAAAACTCAAAATGCTGGTTCACAAATTTTATGAATGTGGTGTTTACAAATCTGCAGAAAACATTCCAGTAGCTTGAAACTCTGACATGATCATATTACTTTCCAGTATCCTGAAAAAAAAAATAGCAAATTGGGTGTATCAAATTTCTGTACTCCAAAGCCTGCCTTTCAGCCAACTAATTCTTTCCCATGCTACTTAAACTCTCTTCCCACTGAGCACCTTCCCTTTTTATGTTCTATGTAAATGATGCTAAATTCAAGAATCCTGATAACATTTGAGCTCAGACTCAGTGCTCACAATGAGCCAGTTACAGACATTTCATCCTTTGCCTTTTGAAGGCCACCTTCCCTCTTTTTAGAAAAATCACAGCACCTTAATATACCTTGTACTGCTTTGCTCAGTCTTACTGTCCCTTAGATAGAAAGGGGTTTGGCTGATGAAAACCTCATAAAACAAAATGGAAATGGCACAGTGACCAGGTAGTACAGCATATTCAAAAATCTCACGCAGATGTGTTTTCTGCAAAGGACACACACACACACACACACACACACACACACACACACAAAGTTCCAATAACGTTGAAATGCTTAGCTATCCGGACTTTAATCATACATGCATTTCCAGGTTCTACTATATGAATGTATAGAGTGTATACAGTGCAGATGTTCAAGCATTCAAGAAAAAGACTGGTAACCAGTCATTGGCAAGCTTTTGTGAGATTTTCACCTGCCTCCAAATTTTCCAATATTACTATTAACTTCCTGCTTGCTTTATGATTGATCTCAGTTATTAACTTTGCCATGTTCTGATAGTTCACTATTTTTGTCAAAAAATCACCTGTGAACTTTATGGCAGTTTATCATTTTTGTCTGAACACCATGTTTTCCTCATTTCTTCTAGTGAACTGCGTTCAAATGGAGTTATAATATTTTTAGGAATTTTTTGAAACTTCTACAATACTTTCAAAAATACTAAATCTCTTTATAGAGTCCTTAGCACTTAGAATAGTTCTTAATTATTTCCAAGTGTATGTTCTTTAAAGAGATTAAATAACTTTTTTCCCTTGACATAACATATATTTCCCCTTTTGGTACATTTTATGATAATATATTCTGAACTACATTAAAATATATTAAAATAAATGACTCACACTTTTGTTTTTTGGGGGTTTTTTGGTACTAAGGATTGAACCCAGGGGTGCTTTACCACTGAGCTCCATCTCCAGTCCTTTCTATTTTTTGAGACAGAACCTCAAATGAGTTGCCGAGGCTGGCCTCAAACTTTCAATCTTCCTGCCTCAGCATCCCGAGTTGCTGGGATTATAAGTATGCACTACCACACTCTGCTAGTAGTATTTATTTCATGTAAAATGTAAAAACAACCCTCAGAATTAGAATGGTCTTCCACTCCATTTTTCTTCCAATATTGGGATACCTCCCTGAATTCCCTGACTGCTGTCCACCCTCTGGTGAATGACTATAGTGACAGGGAGCAAGCAAGTTTGGGGGGCAGTTCATTCCATGGTTGAACAGCTTGTAGTTGACAGAAGTTCTTCCTAAGGCTGAGGTGAAATGTGCCTCCCTGAAACTTCCAATTGGAATATTCTTCCAGAGAACAAGTTCCTCAAGTGTATAAATGCTGTTAACAGGTTCCACTCAAAACTCCTCTTCTCCACAGGGAACATCTTGGACCATTAATCTTTCTCTGGGATCATATTCAATATTAAGTTGTAGGGATACTTTAAATATAATTTATGTCTCAACCCTCTTAAATTCTTCTAATTACTTCTCAAAGTTCTTTTGGAGAGTTTTGAGAGGAGATTCACTAATAATTTAGCATCTTTTAAAAATTTCCTATATGAATAAATTAGTCTACTCAACATAGACTTTAATAGCTAATCACATGTATAGACAGATGGAAACAGACACAGACAGACACACAGCCTGAACTGGTGTGTATAATTTCCCTTTTTTGACTCTGGCTTTTAAGGGAAGTGGTGGTGGGTATGATGGGCTAAGGGGAAGCCCATGCTTGAAACAGGAAGCAAGCAGCATTGGACCATCTGGGCTTCATCCTCCCTATCTTTACCTGAGAGCCTGGAGAACAGACAGGCAGAGTGCAAACCTCAGCCCTATCTCCTACCTACTGGATAGCCTGGGGCCAGTGACACAAACACTCAGAAAATTAGTTTTCCCATTGTAAATAAAACAGGGCCCCAAACAGTTTCCACCACAAGATTTTTGAGAAGAGTAAAAGCAATTAGCATAGAATTGATAAAGTTAAAAACACATATAAATGTAATTATTATTAACATTATTTTTATCTCTTTCACAGACTTTGCTGGCAGTTTATTTAACACAGTGCTTAAGAGCATCATTTATACACCCAGTGGCTGAACTTAGACCCTGGGTTTACCATTTACATGAAGCTTGAGAAAATTATTTAATCTTACGGTGTTTTAGTTTCTTTATCTGCAAATTGGGGATAGTAATGCCATCTCTGTCAAAGGAATATTGTTAAATGAATCAGCCAATATACTGTGAAGCTATAGAAGAGCCCTACATGTGCCTAAAACTCAAAAAATATTAGTAATTTGATTTTTTAAAGGTGAAATTCCACAGCCATTGCTTTAAGAAAAGAAAATTAATACTATTCAGGATGATAAGCTTAATGTATGCCAAAGAGACTTGTCTTTGGAAAGTAAGAACATTTACAAATAAATAAAATAAAACATCTTCTTTGCTCCCTTTGTTTCTTCCAATAAAAGGAGCAGCTGCAGAGGACACGACAAGAAGCAGCTCAATTCCTAATAGCTGGATTGTGGAACCAACCTAGATGCCCTTCAACTGATGAATGGATAAAGAAGCTGTGGTATATATACACAATGGAATACTACTCAGCCATAAAGAATAATATTATGGCATTTGCAGATAAATGGAAGGAAATAGAGATTATCATTCTAAGTGAAATAAGCCAATCCCAAAAAAACAAAGGCTGAATGTTTTCCCTAATAAGTGAATGATGATATAGAACCGGGTCAAGAGGACTGGGAGTGAGAGAAGAATGGAGGAACTTTAGATTACGAAGAGGGAAATGAGATGGGGAGGGGGTATGAAAAATGGTGGGAGGAGACAGACATCATTATCCCATGTGTATATGTGATTACATGAATGGTATGAATCTACATTAAGCACAACCATAGAAATGAAATTTTGTAACCCATTTGTGTACAATGAAGCAAAATGAAAATTAAAAAAGAAGTCATACCTGGGTTTCCATATAGCTTTTCTCTCTACAGAGAAGAGGGGATCATACATTCCATTAAGAGAGTACAATGTAAATATATAAAATGTTTTGCTTTGAAAAACACAAAGCTACAAGAAGCAGCTTCCGTCTCAGCAAAAATTAAAATCCTGTGCACATATGCATGCATATACACAACATACAATGTACAACGAATATTCAAAGGCCACGAACTAAAATATATCCTCATTCAGGTTTGAAATCCTATTACTTCCATTCACAAAGGGGATTTTATTTTGGTATGATTTTGAAATTTTACTGAGTCCATGGAGGCTTGTTAAAAACATAAGAATTTGAGGTGCTGGTGTCTAACCACTGAATATTTATAGTCTCCTTATATTTGCAATGCTAGTCATGATTATAAATGCTATCTCTCTATTCTAAATCCAGACATCTGCAGCATAGACTCATGTGTACACCAACATACACACCCCACAAACAGAATTTAAGTATTTTAGATCAATTTTCATTATGAAATTTGAAATTATTTTGAATAAATAACATTTTGAATAAATTTTCAGTATTTCGTTATGACCAACTTGGTAAAGAACTCATAAATTAATACCTTTTGGGAGGGAAGATTTAAGCAGTGAATGTTCAATTATTGCCTTAAATAAACTTGTGTGAATGGAGGGATGCTCAGCATTTTATTGTTAACACTGCAACTTTTTTGGCCAGTGGATGCAAAAATAAGACACAAATTCCAGCTCAAACCTCATGTATACCTTCAGGAATGCCCTCTGACTCCCACCAATGAACTGCGAGCCGGCCATAGCCACCCCCTGCCTCATGCATCCGGGTTTCTGATGTTAATGGCCAGCACTGATTTGGACCATAAGGTCTGCTCACCTGGGAAACAGAGACATACTGTGATCTGGAAAAGCCTCAAAGCAGTAACTCTGCTTGGTAGAGCATATTAATGAGAAAGCTAATGAAAATTGGACTTGCTATCTACTTTTGTCATTCTTCCAGAAAAATGTATTGTTGTTAATGTTTTTTCTGCTATATTTTTAACAACCATGAGCCTTTTATTTTTATTAATAACAGTGGCAGAGATTACAGTTGTCCAATTTTTGTTTCATTTTTCTCATGCAGAGCCATCGAATCAATACAAATCACATGGATTTTGAAGTCAGGAAGAATTGGGTTTGGATTCATATTACATCATTGGGAAATTAATGCGACTTTTAGGAGTCCTCATCTTTAAAGTAGTAGCTGATTATAAAAATGTTAAAAGGCTGATTGATAACCTTTTTGAGCAGGTAGTATGTGCTGCACAGTGCGCTAATCCTCCTAAGTGCAGAACACACTTACCTCTCCAAACGAACTTAGGAAGTTTGTTCCATTATTACATATGTTATTACAGACAAGAAGACAGTCTCAGAGAGGTTAAGAAATCTTGCAAAAGGTCACATGGATGGTAAGGGAACTTGAATCCAGCTCTGATTCCACAACCTGTCCTCTTACAGACTACAGCACATTGCTACCAATTTAAAAAGTAAAGGTTTATATGTTTCCTGTGGCCTCCCCAAAAGAAACCAGTATTTGATCTGACAAACCAGAAAAGAGAAAAAGCAACTCTGTGCACCTAACCTTCACACCAGAATTCTGCAGAACACAGAACCAAAGGCTCTTCCAATGGCTCTGCTTTCTTTTGTTTTTACTGCTGACTTCCACATCCCTTCCCTACCTTCTAGTTCCATCTGGCTGATCACTCTGCTGGGGCAATGATTGTCCATACTCATTTGTTGTGCCCAATAAATAACACCTCACATGGGACACAGTATTTACTAAGTGGAAAATGCATCTAAAGAACTCATGTGGTAGAGTAAATTCCTATTATAGATCTATTCATATAGGTTTATATGTGCATATATGTATACATATATTTATACACATATATATGAGCTCATCTAATTCTTACTAATGTTCAACTTTTATCCTCATGAACATTTTCTAGATGAGGAAACTTAAGCACAAAAGGGTTAAATTCTTACTTTACATAGTAAGTTCTTACTTTACATAGTAAGTACAATGGGGTGAATTCCAATATATATAATTCAACTCTTGATACAGGAAATAAGGTTTTATAATGTATAAATAAAAAATGAAACTTGTTTTTAAGTCAAATGACTTAGTTCCAGATAGTCTAGTGAGGTATGTCATCCTTGATCCTTTTCATGGCCCACAGGTGGCTTCACACAACTGAGAAACTTGACATCTGATTTAGTAAGTAGAAACTACAGGTTTTATAATCATATAATTAAAAGTATGATGATTGTTCAAGGGTACTTGACCTTCACATGAAATGGACAAAGTTATCTGAGGAGGGAAAAAAAAAGACAAAACATTTTTAAAACTCTACTTCCAACTTGAAGCTATTAAGTCAGAAAATGAAGATACCAAAGAAGAATTTGATTATAATAGCTTCTAAATTAGTTAATAAATCAGGTTCTGACTGCTGAGCCTAAATGGAACATGCATTGGCACATGGGTCCCCATCCTGCCCTGGAAGTCTCCCCAATAAGAAAGTAGAGACATGATAATAAAGAAAGAATTATAATGTTCTGTTGTTACAGAACATTATCCCAAGGAAAACACCTTGACTAATGATTGTTTTAGTGAAGAATAGGTAACTATAATTATGTGTTTTTCTTGAACCTTAATTAAATTCTTTGCAAGTAGACTGCTGGCTACAGATCAAAGAATGATCAATTCAATTTTATGAAAATACCCAGGATTAAGTCAGATCAAGTTTTCTCCATGGAGTTAGAAAACTCACACTCTTCATTTGGTTTTCAAGTGTTGTGACTTAATTTGATTCTGTCCATCTTTCCTGTCTCTACTCTGGACCTTGCCCTCTACTTACCATGCTTCAGCCATTTATTTTAGTTTCTGTGTTTCCTGTCACAGGACATTCATGTATGCTGTTCCCTCTTCTCCTCATGTTCCTTCTTCCAGTTCTTTGGAAGATCCACTCCTATTTAAGCGGTAGAACTTTCAAGGGAGTATAATCTCCCTTGGAAGAACTTTCAAGAACTTCCTCACTCACTGCATCTCTTTCTTTGAATTCATTTTACAGTTTCAGGATTTACAACTATTTAATTGGTTGGTTTACTTATTTTGGACTCTCCATCTCCAACTTGAATATAATTTATATAGGGCAGTTGTCAACTGCATCTCAGAGTATGGTAGGAGTTCAATACAATTTATTATTGTTATTGTTATTTAAATTTATACATGTTCATGGAGTACATTACAATTTATTACATGTATTAATATGTATATGAGAGTAATCAAATCAGAGTAGTATTTATACCTCTTTAACTGTTAGTCACTGTTATGTATTGAGAATTTCATACTATTCTTTTCTAGTCATTTTGAGATACATCACAGGTTGTTTTGCGAATAATTACCCCACTATGCTAAAGAAGCAGGACTAATTCCTCTACTTCGTATTTTTTGTGCCCCTTTTGAATTCCTTTCTGTTCTTCCTCTCCCCTTACCCTTCCCAGTCTCTAGTGATCAATAGTTCCATTTTGTTCTTCTACAAGGTTGACTTAGTGTTTTCCTCAAATGAGTGAAAATGTGGTATTTGTGTCTGGCTTGTTTCACTTAATAGAATGACCTCCAGTTCCATCCAAATTGCTGCAAATGACAGGTTTCATTCTTTTAATGGCTGAATAGTATTTCATTGGATAAACTGACCACATTTTCTTCATACATTCATCTACTGATTGGCATCTCGGTTGACTCAATGTTTTGGCTATTGTGAATAGTGCGGAAAAAAAGGTGGGAGTGCAATCATTGATATAATGATTTCATCTATTTGGCGTGTATACCCATTCATGGAATTGCTAGATCTTATGGTAGTCCTATTTTTAGTTTTTTGAGAAATTTTCACACTGTTTCCCATGATGGCTGTACTAATTTGCATTCCCAACAACAGTGTATAAAAGTTCCCTTTTCTCCACATCCTTGCCAGCATTTGTTATTTCTGGGTGTTTTGATGACAGCCTGAATTTGTTGACCATAGAAGGAATAATAGAAGAATTAGTGAACCAGACAGGTTTGTTAAAAGCATCTCTCAGGTCACTTAGAGGTAAGCCCGGTGCTTATCTACAGACTGGTTTTAAAAACTTATTGATTCTTCTGAGCCCTTTTGCTTTCTCAAGTCTTAACTCCACAGTTTTAAGACATCTAAGAACTGCTTATTTAGCAATCAAACAAATAACAAGAAGAGATGGTTCTCAGACTCTAACCTGTAAGTAGAGACTAAGCTCTAAACACAGTGGGATTTGAAAAAGAAAAGCAAAATAAGAAAAGAGAGAAATAGAATTTTGAAACAAAATAACTCATGCTAAAGAAATCAGCCATTTTCCACTTGTAACCATCTGGCCCATTCTTAACCATGTATCCTAATGACAACACATGAAGGGCTTGACATTAGACTATGTCCTTATGAAGATGACTCTTTAATTTGCATAAATCTTATTTTGAAGTTTAGAGGAATGGTGACCTACTTCGGCAATCAGATTCACAGTAATAACAAAACAGAACTGATGCCGATGCCTCACAGAGTGCCTTAACAAGCATGTTGTGACTCATTGCCCTTAACGATGCTGAGAGATGAGAAAGGTATGTTGTTGTCATTGCTGTCATTCTACAGATGAGCAAACTGAGAGGCAGAGAATGTAGGTGACTTCTCCAATTCCAGTGCAATACTGCTGTTCTTTCCATTACGCCTCATGGCCAGTCACTCCAGCATTAATAATAAGAGTGAGCCATGTCCTGATAATATTTTCAAAACATAATATTTAGAAGAAAATATTGGCACATACAATAACATGGATATATCTCAAAATCATGAAATTCTAGAATAGACAAGCCAAGAATGATAGGAAGCAGAGTGCTGGCTGCCAGGAATTGCTTAGGGGATTGAACTGACCACAAAGCAACCTGAGGAACATTTTCAGGATCATGGAAACACTCTACATCTCGAATTCAGGGGCAATCAACTATGGATCATTACTGGAATTCTAAATATACATTCAGAATTGGTGAATTTTTATATATAATAAGATAAAAAAATATATTTAGGGCTTTCCAATTATAAAATGAAACATCTTTTCATTATGAAAAAAGTTGAAAATTATTACAATTATAAAGAAATAAAGTTAATTGTGCTATAGTTTGGATCTGGAATGTCCTCCAAAGGTCTATGTTTAAAAGGATTGTTCCTTAGAGTGGCACCTACTGGGAAGTAGTGAAACTTTTTAAGAGATGGCACCCAGTAGGTGATCTTTAGGTCATTCCGGGATTGCCCTTGAAGGAGGACAGAACTGCATAGCCCTCCTTTCTCTTTTGTCCTGGCCATAAGGTAAGCAGCTTTGCTATGCCATGAGCTCTCACCATGATATGCCACCACAGGTCCAAAGCATACAGGACCAATAGGTCACAGACTGAAACCACCAAGAGGATGCCAGAATACACCTTTTCATTTTATGAGCTTATTATCTAAGATATTTGTTATAGTAGCAGAAAGTGGATGAACAAAACCTATAATTCTATGACTCATCAATAACTATGAACACGATCTTTGGAAATTTTATCCAGTATTATAGGTATCATACTTTACATATAGCTTATGATTATTTTATCATGAATTGATCTCTATGTCATTGAATATTTTTAGAAAATATAATGAATGGTTATACAGGATTCTATCATGCTACCTACTCAGTGGAATATCATCAGCTTATTTCCACTTTTAATGTTATAAATATTGCTACTATGAATATTTATGATCAGACATTTTGTGCACATCTCTGATTATTTCCCTAAGATACAATTTAGGATGAATAATGGTTAGTTCATAAATCATGAATATCCTTCTAGGATCTTGATAGTATTTTCATGTTGCTGTTCATAAATATACCATGCCACATGCTCTTCAGCAATGAATAAAAATGTCTTTATTACTGAATCATTGATGAAATTGGTCATAGCATTGAGTTTTTGGCCAAGCTGATCAAGGAAAAAGAAATGTATGCACATTTATTTGATAACTTGTAAAGCTTTATTTTTTCTACAGCCATTTGTAATTTTTCTAGGAAATTGTTTCTTTTTTCTATTAGAATTTTATTTTTCTTATCAATTCATAAGATCTCTTAAACTAAGGACATTAATACATTATCATGTGAGTTGCTAGTGTTTTTGTGTTTTTCACTTGTAACTTTTTGTTTTTTTCATATTATATTAAAGAAAGTTTTAACATTTTTACATTCAACTTAGTGGCCATCTTCTTTGTTCCATGCAACACAGATGTTATATTAAAGAAATGCCATCCCCCACTCAAACTTGGATATCCACTCACCTATACATGTTCTTGAGTTGGCTGTTCTATGGTTTGTCAGCAACTCTTAAGACCATTTCTACTCCATTCTCCTCCTCACTAATCTATTATTTTCCCTATTATCTGTAAAAGTCTATGTGTGTGTGTGTGTGTATGCATATCTCTCTTCATCTCTAATTGTATTTTAAATATTAACTAACATTTCCTTGCTGATTTTTTACCAAACTAGAATCCCACATTCGTTTTTATTATAGGAACATCAAGAAGATGTGATAAAATTTTCTAAATACCTTGTGAAAACAAGGATCTTTAGATCCATGATATAATCTATACCAATTGCTTTGTATTTTTAAATATTAGTAAAAGATTTTTCTTTCCTATAAATATGATCTCCATTAATTAAAAAATTCACATGCCTTGAAATCCCTTTTATCTCAGTTTCCAATAGACTGAATCCTGCATCATTCAATATTGCGGTGCTCTCTGCCACAAAATTGGCTGGCAAAAGCAGTGAGTGAATTGAGTGCTAGCCTACTGGCCTGATACTGAATAAATGTAACATAAATTTCTGAGTTTGCCAGAATCTAAGCCACTGGAGATTTTCAAGATCAGAGGCAATAACTTGAACTACGCTCTGTGGACTGATAGCCAGAAAATAGAGAACTTGTGTTTCTAGAGATATCACTCTAGCTGCCAACCAGTTGGGGCAAATCCAATTTGAAAACTAACCCCTTCCAACAGGGAAGATGTGTAACAGGGTAACAGAAGAATAAGAAAGTCAATAAGAGGAACACTTACTATAAACACAACTTCACAAGAACATCCCTACCTAAATCCAAAAATCTTGGGTCACCAATTATGACAATTTTCAGTACGCTTGAATTATGTTCATTACTTTTCAAGAATTCACTTGGAACCAAGCATTTATTTGGATTTTAGGCAGGGACTCTTGTAAAGTCATTTTCTGTTGGTATCTTGCCCACACAAAGAATCACACATTCTCAGTCACCCTGTAGCTCCCTAGTCCCCTTTATTTTGATTTCTCTTTATATAAATTTTGTCATCTTTTTATTTCAATTATTTTGGTGGAATGGAGAGGAAAGTGAGAAGCAGAAGTCATGAAGACACAATTACGTAGAATGGAATGGAACGGAAGACAACTGAATTCTCTAGTTTGTACCAATAAACAACAGTAGGGACACTCTGTCAGGGTGCCTTGTCTGCCATCTTGGGATAATAGTGCAAAATAAGAGTGATATTGAGGCTCATTGAGTTCTTAACAGAGCTAACATTTTATATCTTATGATCAATCCATTGAGGTGCAGATTGTTTCTAACCATTTCTAGTGCTCCAGAAATAAAGCATTTGCACCATTAGCAATTTAGAATAGAAAGTGATTATTGCCTAATAGGTAATACAGAATCCATGCAACACGGTGGCCTGACAGGCTAAACTCACCTAAAGCATCATGAAATCACAGATTCAGAGTAGAGTTTGGCAATGCTATGGGAGCTTATACTGTGAAACATCTGGGTCAGATACACATGAGCATATGCTTATCTTCAGGCAAGAGGAAAACACCAGCAAATTATAATCTGCTTCATTTTTCTCAGTAGAATGAAACAGAATCACATTTCCACAGTTATTAGTATATAATACAAACATTATTAATTGCTGAGGAATTTCACAAATATATTTTCCTAGGAAGAGAATTTATCTGAAGCCACACCCTTGCAGTGTGACCATAAATTTAAGATTATAGAAAATTTATGAAGACACAATTTACACGTGATTAAATTTGCATTGATTGGGCTAGTCAGTCAAATTTTCAGTCTTGTCAGCTTCTTTTGAATGTCTGCTGCATGTCGAGTCCTGTGCCAGGTCCTGGGAGTACATGTGAGATTAATACATAGTGCACACCAAGACAGAACACACAGGCAAACCAACAGAGGAGGTAAGAAGTGTACATAGACAAGACTGGGCAGGACAGTAAGCCCCTGAGGGGAGCTGAAAACACCGTCTTTAGCTAGTGGCTCAAGAAGGTCAATTTCTTTAAAGGAATTTGGAGGAGAGACTGAGTGAGAGATACATGGGAAAAAATGGAAAATTGTGAAGCGTGGCCTGTTTTCTATTGCCCCAAGTCATTCAATTCTGCCATCAAACATGAGCACTCCATCAGGAAAAGCAAAATTCCATGGGTAACCAGACCATTCCACCTGAGAAAGGGTTAGGCCATTAGGAGATGGGAACCTACTTCTGAGGATTTTTACTTGTCAACCCTACTTATTTTCCAATCAATTCCTTCCATCTGCATATCTTAGTTTCCCACTAAGGAGTTTTAACAAATTTCATGTTCATTTTCTGATGAACATTCCAGTGGTATTATGGTATGTCTGAGGAAGTTCAACTCTCCATTAAAGAACAGGGACCAGGTTGTTACTTCCAGGTGTGCTCCTGAATCCAGGTGTAGATGGGAAAGATGCACAGAGATGAGGAAAGCATGGAAATAGGAATGTTGGGTAGATGGAATTTCTGTGTTGCTTCTGAAAGCTCAAGGAATTAGCAAATTCACCTATAGAAATGGGAGATGGTAGAACAAGACTGAAAAGCAAGAAAGAAACAGGGCCCACAGTACATTTTGAAGTCAAGATGCATTTTTATTGTTGTTGTTGTTGGTTTTTTTTTAAGAAAATTACTTTGTGGTCTTTTATTAAATGTACCAGATGGAAATACAAAGCAAAACAAATAAAAAAAATCTTGACTAATATCTCTCAAAAATAATTTTCAAAACTTAAGAATAAAAATAAATATTGAGAAATTTTATACAAATTGATATTAAAAATGGGGTAGGTGATATGGTTAGCTAGTTTATCTTCCTAGAAACATAAAAAATTAAAATAAACCATGGTAAATCCAACTGGATCTCAGCCTTGCCCCATCTCTTTAAGCAGAGAACAAAGACTTCCTCCTTCAACCAGTCGATTCAAGGAAAGCAAGCTTTTGACCTTCCCAAATCTCAGAATTTGGATTTCAAAGTGTTACCATCAGGAAATAAAATGGATCTCTGAAACCACTAACCACCAAGTAAAAAGAGACTGGAGGAGACACCTTTCTGAAGTTGGCCAGTCAGCTGATTCAGCCTCAGAAAGGGTAGGCATGTGACGAGGGAGCAAGAAAATAAAAATGGGTCCCAGTCACAGAACATCAAGTCCACATTAGGGAGATAAGGATGGTTTTGCAGGACACAGTCCATTCAACAAGACAGAAGCCAGGAGCACATAGGCTGTGTGAGAAAGGAGCAAGTGAGGATGGGCTGGGGGATGAGGGAGTGAGGTGTGCATCCCAGGGGAGTCCAGCAGGGGGACAGAGGCAAGCCCTGCCTGGGAAGGAGCCAGAAGGCCGGCTTCTACTTGTAGGTAGGAGAACTCCAAAAGTTCACCCAGCTAGACCAAGCAGTGTAAAGAAAGGCTGCCTCTCTGTTGTTGTTTTTAAATGCCAAAATTGTAGGATGAAATGGGTAATAATGGTTGCTAAGGTGTTTGAACTGTATCATAACAGTGGATGGAGTGAGGGGTGAGGGAGTAGAGGTTTTTAATTGTGGCAGTTGAATGTGATCAGAACTGTGTTTGAAAATGACTCTAAGACTGGGATGTAGGTCAGGGATAGTGCTCCTTCCTAACAATGTGGGAAACCTGGGATTTGACACACAGAATTGCAAGGAAAAGAAAGAAAAAGAAGAAAACTTAAAAAGAAAATGACTTTAGTATCTGGGTAGACATGGGCTTGAGTGGGCAATACTAGAGGAAGGAAAGAAAACCTTGTTTATTGTAGAAAAAATATTCTTCATTTTTCACTCATTGAGACCAAATGTTTCCTTTACCTATATAGACCCAGGGGTATCATTTTCTTTTAGATTTGAGCTCAATATAATATTTAAGGTGTGTGCTTGGTAATGCAAAATTTGTTTTTATGCTGTGGCTTTTCCTTAAAACTAATAAAAAAGTATTGGAATTGAAATTCACATAGAAGAGACAAAGAAGAAAAAGATACTACTTTAAAGAAATAAAGAATAAGTGCTAGCATTTTCATGACCTTATACTAAGGCAAAAATCTATTGCTTTTGACATAGCTTTTCCTCTTGTAGAAGGAGCATCAAATAAAAATCAAATTGTCTAATAAATATCAAGTGAACAGATTAACTTAAGTACTTCCATAAATACTTAAGACAAGCTTATCTGAACATAAGAATAACATGAATAAATTAGTTCTGAGAATAGAGAATTTTGAAGATCCATTAGCAGGATTATAGATGATATATCTGGCAATTGTGCCAACATCAACTCTGGTAAATTGTCTGAGCAATTCCAATTATCTTAATCTGTTTCCTTGACAAAAAGGTAGCCCTTCTATTATTTCTCTTTAATTTTCCAGAGGGAAAAGCCCATGACTTTGACCTTTGATCCTCATGAGTTCCTTGTTTTGAGGTCACTGTAAGACTCACATGTAAAAAACTCAGAAGTTCTGCAAAATGTCAAAAAGGAAGCTTCAGGCGTGGATGACACATTTCAACCTAAAATTTATGTTGAAGGAACTTTTGAAACTAAAAATAGAAAATTATACTTTGGGGAGGGGGGATAATAGAAATCATGGAAAAATGAACACAAAGCCTAGCAATAAATCCCGTTTTCTCAAATGTGCACACCTGGGTCCACATTGGAGGTCTCCCTGGCATCTCCCTCCCCTCCACCCTCCCTCTCTGTCCTTGTTTATATTTGCTCCCAGATATTTCAGCTGGAGCTTTTCCATTCCCAGGTGGAGATGATCCTGCGCGCACACACAAAAGCCTGAACACAGAACAATGCAGTATGTAAAAAAATATTTCTAATTTCTTTTTGAGTTTTACATGAAAAATTTGTCCTTTAGTTGACTATTTTAGTACTGACATGATTTCTAGTGGGAAATTAGTAGTTTCTAAGCATTCCCTAGCTTGAAAAAAATTCAACTTACTTGATTTACTTAAAAAGAGTGGGTCCAATCATTGAAGTGTACACTATAAACAGGTGAACTTTATGATCAAATTAAATGTATTTCAATACAAGTATTTAAAAAAGCAGGTGATAACACATATAGGGGGGCTGGGGCTGCAGATCAGTGGCAGAGCACCTGCCTAGCATGTGTGAGGCACTGGGTTTGATCCTCAGCACAGCATAAAAATAGACAAATAAAACAAAGGTATCATGTTCATCTACAACTAAAAAAATATTTTAAAAAACACATATAGGTCTGGATTATAATCTGATTTTCCCAGTATTTCAACTAGTATTTAAGGCAGTATTTCCTTGGGGAAACCTGATCTAATTTCCTGACTCTGCTTGGCCCTTTGATCTCATCAGTATATTACCAACACACATTCCAAACAATCATGTACATTTCTGCTTACTCTAATACAGAAATTGATTTTCAAAGGCTATTATTTGTTTCTCTACTTACAAACATGAAAAATACTACTGCTTAGGGCTATTGACTCAAAGTGCTACTGGTAAATAAAATGAGAAGCATAAAGCTTATGATTAGTACATTTAAAGAGGTCTCATAATTGCCAGCAAAATGACTTGGTTGGGGATTTTACTATTCTGATCCCTCTCTTCTCTAGAGATTCCTTTTCATTTTGTTTGTTTGGTTTACCTCTTTGGCATTCTTTCTTGATTCCCTGAATACATGCTATTTTATATTCCCAAATTGCTGCCCTCTCTCACCATAATTCATAATGTAACTGAAATAAGCCATGTGCTCAAAGATTAAATTGATGGAAAGAGCATATTAGATGAATTTTCCTGTTAGCTAAAGAGTTCACACAGAAATGGCTGAGTGGCAAGGTATTATCTCAGGAGGTTTCCTACTATGAAAATTTTATAACTTAAGAAGCTTTGAGGCAAAATTCAACTTTAACTCTTCATGCTATATTCAAAATAATTAAAACAAAAATTTCCATCCATCTTAATTAATATTTTAGGAAAACCACTGTTGACATTTCAGTTCTAAATATAGAAACAAACTGCTTCTCATATTTGGTAATTTGCACAAAAACACAGTGGGAATGGGAATAAAGAGAGGAGGAAGATAAAGATAATGCTAAAAGGATTGGCAATAATAGTAATATATGAATTCATAAATAATATATGAACAAATGTTAGGTGGTAATAACTGATCTACATTTCCAAGGAAAACTTCAACTTATATCAGAATTATTGTGTTTGCTGCTGTGAAGACTAGCTAATAATAAAAACAGTCAATGCTCATTAAAGCATTTCCACTGTGCCAGACACAGTGCTAAGCAGTAATAATTCTTACTACAATAGTGATATATAGTTTTGGCTAGCTACCCAAATGCCATCTCAGTCTTGATGTTCTTTTGCTTTCAGGGATGCTAAAAAATAAGATGTTTATTTCCAAGGCTCCTTTAAAGTTGGTTCTGATTGATAAAGGAAAGAAATGATGTGAAGATTGGGGGAAAGATCTCCCCTCCTTGAAAAATGAAGAAACCCCAGGCTATCCTGTAGCCTTGCTATGCCACTTACTGTCCCTCCACTCATGTCTTGTTTTGGGGATGCTGTTGTTTGAAGAAGTGATAACCGATGCTATACCAATCTTCTTGGTACCATGAGTGAGCAGTCCAGAGGAAGAAGAAGACACGCCCAGAAACCTGGCATCTGCATGTGAAACTGATCTCACATCACCTGTCTCCAAGATTTTTTATTTACATAAGATAATCAAATGCCTTTTATTTAAGCAACCAGTAGGTTTGAATGCCTCAACACAAATGACTCTAAGGAGCAAATCATGGATGAAGAGACCAAAGAACAACAACCACAAAGTGGCGGAGATGTCATTTGGACCCAGGTACCATATTTCCAGTGTTTGGAATCCTTACCCAACATAGCATGGAGTTTGAAAGTAGAGTTATTCTGCTTCTCTTCCCTTCTTCATTCCCCTAATCTGTTCCAATTCTACCCAATCTTATCAATATGACATCACAACACCTCTCCAAGTTTGTTCACTTTTCCCATCCTAGAAGAGTGCTTGAACATATTTAAGTGCCATGCTATCTTTAAAGCTAAGAGACATAACCTTCCTCAATGACTGCTCTAAACGGACATATTTATTCAAGCACTCATTTGTTCATTTATTCATTCATTTGTCTGCACTGAGATAAGCTGCCAGGGTTAAAAGAAAAAAGCAAGTCTAGAACCTAACAGCTGATTGTATGTGTGCTTATACAGGAAAATAACTGCATATTAACAGACTGCATAAATACACCACAGCTAAGAGCACAATCATATAAGTGTAACTAAGCTATGTTAGCAGAAGAATAAAGCAATGGCTCTGTCTAAGGGCATTTGGGGGTTCCAAAGGGATGTGCTTGGACTGGGCATTATTGTAATCAAATTAGTTTCTAAGCTCAAAAGTAGCCAGTAGCCAGATATGTCTGGTTCATTTGTAATGTGTCCATCTGCGTGGAAACGTAAGGAAAATCAGATCACATTTTTACCTTTTTATGGTTACAAGAACCCAAATCAAGTACAAAGAACAGGATGCATCTAATTTTGATATTCAAAATAAAAATTTACCACAAAAAATGAAGACACTAGCCTGTTGCCATATTCTTATGCTTTTGATTCTTACTCTGATAACTTCACTAATTTTATTAGTTGTATTATGATACTAAAACTTAATTCATGTACATGTATGCCTGCATGACCAATCTGATCCTACAATATGCATAATCAGAAAAATGAGATTACACTCCATTTATGTATGATTTGTCAAAATGTATAAATGCATTCTACTGTCATGTACAACTAATTAGAACAAATAAAATTTAAAAATTAAAAAAATGCATACAATAATCAAGATAGTTAGCTTCAGAGACCTTTATAAATAGCATCTTGTTGGATAAGCTGATAATATTCTGGTACAATTTACCAACATCTTAAGCATTTACAATAAATACAAAAAATGCTGCAATTTATATTCAAGCTGAATTTTGATGTTAATAAATAACCTCTAGAGTTCAAAATGGCAAGCCCTGAACATTTAATTTTTAATTTAGGACTGCATATCTCTACTTTTTCACCACTGATTCTGATTTTATTCTTTTACTAATGATTTCACAGAACTTTCTTAAGCAGACTCTTAGTCCCCAAGTGTGATACACACACACACACACACACACACACACACAACTTCAAAGGGCTTATCAAATACACATCAGAATATTTTGAGCTATTGTGATTACATGTCCAACACTGGGTTGTCTGCATCTGAAATAAAATATCACACTTTTAAAAGATCTCTGTGGTCTTGAACAATGGAATTAATATTACTGCAACCATTATAAATTTTTGTTGTATTTCACAAGTTGACAACATTTTGAAAGTATCACTTTCACTCATGTCTGAATCTGTTAGATGCCATGTTGCAAAAATCTCAATTTCTTTGCCATTTCCTTTTGATTTCCCATGAAATGAAGTTTCTTCTTCTATAAGAACATTGTCAATATTTTGTTACTATACTTGATATTTTTTTATTGTTTCTGAAATTACATTCACTGGCTCTATAATATATTCAATTTCCTTGTCTAGGAGGGACATCATCCAAAACACCAGTATATAATATCTGAATGTCTTTACAGTGAGGTTGAAAGGGTTTTGTCAAAGCTGCAGTGTTTCATTTTTCATCTTTAGCTCTGTTTTAAAAAACTTTTGAAATGTTAAATACAATCAAGAATATTATACTTGGAGTAAAGAGAGTAGAATTTGTATCCCATCTCCTCTGTTTGTGACCTTGGACTAGGTGTTAAATCTCTCTGGATCCGTGTTCTTCTATTTCTCAAAAGAATGTTCTGGACCATCTCTTGGCAGACCAACTCCAAACTCCTTTTACACACTCTTTGAAATGGCTTCCGCCTGATTTGGGTTATGTTCTTCCCCAAACAAACCCTGAATCAAGAGTTTGCATACAAGTAGCTCATTTGGTAGTTATTTCAGGAAACACAGAAGAAAAGTGGGTCTTAAGGCTGGAAAGGGAAAAGAGTCAAGGAGGGAGGTGTTTTCAGAAAGTGATTACAGTGGACCCCAGGAACTTCTAAAACCTTGATGCTTTGGGACATGATATACAATCCTACTCCTAAGAGTTACCCAGTCAGAGTCTGGGGGAGTTTCGGGGAGCTTGTGCCAATGGCTGTCAATCATTGGTTGAGGGCTACTGAGAAAAGAGAGATCCAATTCCTCTGTACTTGCAGTCTGAAAAACAGGCAGCCCAAGGAAGTTCTCCAAGAAATGCAGATGTGAAGAGTTGTAAGTTGGGTTCTGGAGCACAGATGTGGGTTGAAGGATATGGGTGGGACACTTCCTATTCTGCTACACCTTTCTTGTCCCCACTTCCAATCTATCTATCTTACAGACACCAGATCATTCTGCAAATTAGTGCCAGTGACACATTCTCTGTAAAACTTAACTTCCAAGCTCAGTCATTCCACATTCTCCCATTACAGTGGTAATCACATTGCAAGCCTATCTCCTCACTAAATTCTTTGTCTCTGTAGCCTAGCAGTCCATCTACATCTATTTGATCAATACTATGGGATAAGCTTATGGTTCTTAGCTATAATTCACCAAGCTGGCTCTTATTTCTCTAGGAAAACAGAGCATGCATGTAGTTTTTATGCTGAATCACAACCCCTCTCTGGGACTCTTAAACTATTTAGACATCTAAAACATTGGAGTAGCTTACACTGACATTTTAATGTTGCTATCAAATTCATAACACCAAACCTTGGTGAGTCATGATGTTTGAAAATTCATTCATTAGTAGCAGCTCCAACAAGCATATAGTGGATGCCTAAGTTCTCCAAGGTACTGTGCTTAAGATTCTCTTCCTTATTCTATATATTTTTATTCATATAATACACTTGGACACACAGAGTTTAGCCTGAAATCAAAGTTAATGTTTAAATTTTAATATTGAATTCAGATTATCAAAAAATCAGCCAACTGAATTTGAACACATTAATGAAAATAGCAACCTCAGATTTAGGTTACACTGATAACTTATAAAAAAGAAGTTTTTTTATAAGTCTGGCAATTTATACTGAAGTTATCTTTTCTGCTCAGGTAAAGATGCATTTTTCATATGCTTGTCAGGTTCTGTTACTCTATATAAATAGTACATAGTCTTCAATGCAGTTTCCCCTTTTTCCACTGGTAGAACTTGTTCCATTCAGTATTCTTAGTAATGGAGCTGCATATATGTGTGTGTATCTCTCCACATACATGTTTCAAAGAACTTTCTTTGCACATTGGTTAGTTGTCATATCTCTCTTACTTTGTGGTCAATCCTATGGGTAAGAAAAAGTGAGTAAAAGAGTTCCAAATCTCATAAGAAACACGACTTTTAAACATTTTATCATTCAGATTTGGTCCTGAGCACCTAGCAGCAAGTTTTATTCAAACAAGTTCTTTTTAAAAAGGCCCACCACATCACTTTAATCTACACTTATCCAATATTGGCCATTCAAAACAAATAAAAATAAATAAATAACATTCCTTGCCAGTACCTTTCACCCAACTCTTCTGGTGGACCACCTGACTTGTTGTGGTTCCAAGTCTCTACCACCTCTCTCTCTTTCTCCTTCCTTCCTAAAAATCAGCAACTCTTTCTCTGCTTCTAGTATGTTCTTAATAATTGTTATAGTACCCTTAAAATAGGCAGAGCACCAAGACAATTGGGGACTTTTTTTAAGGGGAGCAAAGTCCTCTTCTTTATTCTTCCTCTGGGTCAATTAGATTTCTGTGAGCTCCCTAGGGGTTGGTCTAGCACATTATAATGAGCATTAATCTGAGGGTTATATATAAACCTTACTTGAATTATGAGCAGGAGAAAGGAAGACTTGCAAAAGTCAACCCAGCCTGCTGATCAGTCATTTTGACACATAGTTTAAACTGTGCCGTTTGGCAATAAAATGTCTTTAAGAGAAAAAAGAAAAAAAAAGGAAAGAAAGAAAAAAATTAGCAGCAATTTGCTTAACAAAATAACCCTAGTGTAAATAAAAAGGAACAGTGTCAGTGTTTTTGATTATACTTTATTACATACTAAAAATAAAGTTTTATAATAAATTGATGAAGTGGACTCTTATATGCATGTGTGTATCCATGGCAACCCAGGTTTATATTTTGGAGCTCCAAATAGTTGTGCCACCAAAAATATGCTAATGAGCTTAAAAGTTACAATAAGAAAAAATTATTTGTTTCCATAAATAACTGTTAATAATCCAAAAAAATATAGCAAATCATAAGTTATGAAATGTTTTTGATATTATTCTTAAGGAAACTAAAAAAGCTGTTTATCTACATAATTATAGCGAAGAAAGAGCAAAGAATCAAGGGTCACAAACCCGTCAGTCTAGTATGAAGTAAAAAAGGATAAGAAAATAAAAGAAAACGCACATACTACCTAGGTGTCAGAGGGAACTCCATTTGGAAGTCTAACAGGGTAACTTCCCTAGAGCTGATCACACCAGAGGTCAAGTGACAATAGAAGAAAGGGTAAATGTGGGCATCCTGCCAAGGGCTTATGCTATTCATTTCTTTTTACAGTAAGAAGTATAACTTTATTTAAATATGAGGTTTTGAAACTGGATTCTGGAATATTCTATGAAAAAGCAGCAAATGCCAAGCCCCTGGTTTGCTTTTCCTCAGAGTGCTCTGAAAATCCTAATAAACCATTATGAAGACTGGATGTACCTTTCAGGAACAATTTGAAATTCTAGGAAAAGAAAATATAATAAGAAAAATGGACAAAACAGCCATTGCCAATGTCTCTTCTCATATAGACTCCTAATTTTTCTTCTACATAATCAGAAAGGAAAAGTATCTGTATACTATTCTACTTCTGATACACAAAAATCATTTCTGAAAACATGGAGTTTAAATTCCAGATTAGAACACAAACAGTCTAACTCCACTTCATGTAAACCAACAGTCTAACTCCACTTCATGTAAACCACGAGAATGGGAAGTTATACTCCATGTATGTATGACATATCAAAACACATTCCACAGTCATGCATAACTAAAAAGAATAAAAAATAAGTATATATGTGACACCTAAATTAAAAAATAAATTCCAGATTAAAATAGTACCTAGAATCACCTGGTAACAAAGCAAACAATCATAAACTAATTTGAATACAAGATGATCATCAAGGGACAAAATCCCCAAATCCAAAGTTAAACATCATAATTACTCACCATTACGAAACTATATTTTTCAGCCTAAGTTTGATGAAAAATTATAAAGAATTAGGGGGGAAAAAAACTCTGCTCTCTAACATGGTTCTTTATGAAGTCATGTAAGTCTGAGTGATATGTACTGTGATTCCCAGTTAGGGGGGTACCCACATTTTAGGGAGACATCTGCTATGTTTAGATTAATATCTCCATTTACAGGCAAAATGAAGAAATAAATACTTCTTTTCTTCGAGTATTTGGGGAAGTGGGTGGAAAATGTTACCAAGCTGTGTTTTCTCTTCTAGACACCTCCTTGAAGTCCCTTCCTTTGCGAATGCACCTACACAATGATGTGGTGGAATAAAGTCAGCTTTCAGGAGCCTACAAGTGAAGAGAATGAGGGAGCTTCAGAATCACCCTGGTGTTGCTTGCAGCTTGGGCCCCAGCTTCCAGTTTTCAGGGCTGCAGTGAAGCGTTTCAGGAGCTCCCTCTGTACCCAGCATGGTGAAAAATCAAGCAGATGTCAAAGACAACATATGAATCCTCATGAAACCACTAGTCTGTCAATCACTAACTTAAGAGTCTGTTCTCCTAACACTAGTTTTTTTCCACCGTGATTATCCTCAAAGAATGAATTTCTTTTCCATCACAAGCATCTGTGGAGATGTAGCAGGTTCTTCTCAGGGTCTAATTGTGCTCCTGAGCACACCTTCAGTGAAAGTCATGGGGACTGGTTGTCCTGCCCTAACCTGCATCCTTCTTTCCTATTCTTTTAGAAACACGATTATTCTACTCTGAGGGCAATCAATTGTACATGTTTCTTATCCTGTAAATTCCACTCAGCCATTGACTTATATGTGCCCTAGAGGGCACTGCTGGTTGTAGTAAATGAGGAAATACCATGTTCTTGACATCTTGAAACACACAAGCTCTTTCCTGAAGATTTTAGCAGTTGGTAGCTTTTCATACTTCATTCCCTCATTATTGTGGTTTGAATAATAGTTTCTGTGTTAATGCAGGAATTTTCAGAGGTGAAACGATAAGATTATGAAAGCTATAATCTAATCAATCTATCCTAGTTTGAATGGAGTAACTGGTGGCAACTATTGGCAGGTAAGGCATGGCTGGATGAAGTGGGCTACTGAGGGCTTGCTCTGGAAGGTATCATCTTCTCCTAGGCGCCTTCCCCTTCCTCTCTGTTTCCTGGCCTCTATGAGCTAAGTGGCTATCCTCTGCCATGTTGTTCTGCCATGACAGCCTAACTTGCCTTGCGCCCAGAGGAATGGAGTTGCCCAACCAATGACTGAACCTCTGAAACCATGCGCCAAAGTAAACTTTCCTCCTCTAAGTTGTTCTTGTCAGGTAATTTGGCAACAGTGATAAAAAGCTGATGCACTCATTGAACAGACGTTTGTTAAAATATTGTCTCATAAAAATCCCTAATCTCCAGATAGAAAAACTGACTAAACTTACTTGCCTTTAAGGGGTTTAAAATTAATTAAAAACAACAATCTTGACAGGAATATAAACCATATATGCATAATTAGTGGCAATTATGTGTCAGGCACTTCACTAAATCTTTGCCCACATTACGTCATTTAGTCCTCATGAGAATCACTTACATTATTCTTATTTTACAGTTATGATTAAGAGCTAGTCTAATAAAGCTAAAGGTTGCTATTTGACTCTAATTCCTCTGTCCATAAATCCCCAGTTTAAAAGCATTTCATATACTACATGTAGAATAAACAAATAATTTTTTCTTATTTGCAGTAAGAACAGTTTAGGAGGGACAGGTCTGGAAAGAAGAACATGACATAGGTCTGACCAACTAAAGAGGCCACTGAGTTTGGGTAAAAAAAAGTTGGATGTTTATGAAGCCCCAAAACTAGGAACTGCCAAACACATCTTGGGATCTCCAACCAGCTCTGTGTACCTTTAAAGTTCCATGAATTTGGTCTCTAAAACACATGTCCACTGACTCTTGGAATGTGTAGGTGATTTCTTCCTTATATGTTTTCTCAATTAACAATACTCAACAAATGCTAAATAAAAACAAAGAAGATGAAAAAACTGTAACATACCTCTAGCTATATCTAGAAAGCATGAAAGCCTAGAAGTTACTAGGAGGTCTCAGAATGCACTGAAAGGTATAGGTTGATTTGTTCCTGTTTTCAGGTAGCTATGTGTTAAAAACAGATCCTGGAACCTTCAGAACAGAAATTCCATATAGGAACTATCTAAAATATATCTGCACCACAGTCCAGTTATTTCTTTTTAATATTTAAATAAAATACATATACCTGTCACTGAATACACACCCATCACATCCCTTGCCAATGAACATTGTACTGGCTGAGGAAGGGTTAATGGAAATCAAACTCCACTACTGTTCCTCATGAGAGATGCCCAACCCTGAGCTTCCTGAAATCCTGTGCACACACCTGACAGAACCCTCAAGAGATCTGTGTTGGGTTCTGAGTGATTTTTTTAAACTGATCTCCAGTCAGAATGGAAATCAGGTTAAGACTGCCTTTGGAACTCAGCCCAATGAAAGAGTTCTAATCACAAAACAGACCAAAGGAATAACTTCATTTGCTGCCAGTCCTACTGATTCACAACCACACAAAAAGAACATGCAGCCTCTGGTCAAAGATCAGTGAATAGCTCCTATCTCAGACCTGCTGAGAGAAGAATCAATCCCATAAACCAGGACCTCCCCACGGGTACTGGTTACGTGGCACCTTCTGACAAACATTTTGTTTTACAGGGATATAGAAATATTCTGCTTCTATTTCCCACTTTGCCAAAAATCCATCCAGCTCAAGCATGTCCTCACCAAGAAGCCTACAGTGAGGGAACCAGCCAATGAGCCCCCATTTGCTCTCATAGTAATACATTTCACTTGGTACTTAAATACTGATGGGGAATTACAGGGTGTGGTGAAACAAATATATGCATTAAAAAAATCCTTTCAGTTATTGTGGCATGCTTTTTCTCCCATTTGAGCAAGCAAAGTTATTTCCATTTTCTTGAGTGCTTAGAAAATGAGAAATTACACAGAACAAAAATTTTAAATAAAGTTCAATAATATCTAAAATATTAGAATATGTAAATACTTCTTTAATTATTAGAAGAGTATTACTGAAACAAAGTACACATTTGCCTGAACTGTTGAAAGTAACATTAGGGCTGGGGATATAGCTCAGTTGGTAGAGTGCTTGCCTTGCAAACACAAGGCCCTGGGTTCAATCCCCAGCACTGAAAAAAAAAAAGTAATATTAAAATAATTCACATTTCTCTTAACAGCCTGCAATAAGTCATGGATGATACTATGTAGTATGTTACAACAATGCTTTCAGATACAGCTGAGGTGCACTGGATGTTGTTTTGAAATGCCTTGCTTTTTGAGGCATTAGTTTAAGTGTGTGTGTGAGTGTTTAAATCTCTTGTTCACAGAATTCTCCAGAGAACATATAGATTGTTATCTGGGAAGACTTTGGGAAGAACATGAACCAAAAATTTTACATCCAGCCAAGCAATCATCTGAGTATAAAGGTCACAGAAAAGCATTTTTGAACATAGAAGAACTCAGATGATACTGTTCCCAGCAAGCTTTCTTAAGGAGTTTGAAATTTCTCGAAAATCAGAGGATGAATTTCAGCTGAGGAAGAGAAAAGTAGAGTAAAAACAACAAATGACAATGGCTATTTTAGCCACCTGATTCTGGAATCAAACCTATGACCACCACAGTAAAAAAAAAAAAAAAAGTAAAAGAATATAAGAACCAAAACTTAAATGAGGAAGAAGGTAGAAGGTCATGGCAGAGGCCGAATGCTGGTATCCTCACTTTTAAGACTAAAGGATTCAAAATGCCTTGTATATAGCTGACCAATTGATGAACAGAAATAGAGGTATTCAAAGATGTTAAATAAAAAGGCCAAAACATATAAAAATGTAATCAACTGAAGTTGTGAAGAGAAACACAGATATGAGGAAGTGAAAATACTAATTAAAATACCACAGAGAGGAAAGTCAAGAAATCTTGTCCAAATGAATAGAAGGGACCCACATGCACGGACCAATTTGGCAGAGAATTGGTCAAATTGGTCTTACAGACCCTTATAAAGGGATGTCCTTACCAACTGAAAGAAAAAAATTCTTGGGAGCAAGACCTAACTGTTCATGATTCACTAAGGATGATGATCAAAAGTTCAACACACTGAAGATTTAATAGGATATCTACAAATAAAGTATAGCATCAAAATCCACAAAGCAAAAACTATGGAAAAAATAGATGTAGAAACACACCATTCAGGATTTAAGTTCCACCTTCCCAGAGAAGACAAGTAGAACACAAAAATACCCACTGTTATCTTGTTCTGGAAGCCAAAATTCATAGTGATTGATATAAATTTTCTAACCTGAAAAACAAAATAATTTATTCTCAAGTAATGATGGAATAGCCATAAAAAAAGTATTAGGTCACATAGAAAACTTCAGTAAATTTCTACAAAGGATCATTAGGTTAAGGAGCAAAAAGATACAGTTAAGAATACTCAGGGAGGCTGGGGTTGTAGCTCAGTGGCAAAGCACTTGCCCAGCACGTGTGAGGCACTGGGTTCAATTCTCAGCACCACATGTGTATAAGTAAAATAAAGGTTCATTGACAACTTAAAAAAATGCTTTTAAAAAAAGAATACTTAGAAAATAAAATAACAAACAAATCTGTTTTTCTGCCTTAGAAACTGTAAGAAACAGTCAATATCAGATATAAGAGGAAATATATAAATATTCATATTAAATAAAAAAATAAAAATGAATATGTTTACATAAGAAATTAGAAGAGTAAAATATATTAAGCAATTACAAAAGAAATAGTTAAGGAGAGATGAAAAACAAGTGTGCAAATGTAGATTTTTTTTAAATACAAGAAATTATTCTTTTTAAAACATACATTAGAATGAATTGCAAATAAACCCGTAGGAAGTGGGAGGCACATGTGCACAAGCAAGCACACAGGCACAAAGGGGGAAATAAGCTGGAGAAAAGAGGGAGTGAAAAGAAGTAAGAGACTTATTATTCTTACCAATGTGCAAATGAGTATGATAAGCTGTATAAAATGCATGGTTTACTAGGAAAATGTAATTTACAAAGTGACCCAGATGAGCAGAGTACATAAATATCCTAACTGGTGTAATGAAGTTGAGAAAGCAGTAGAGGAGTGATTCTTCCACACCTTTTTACACCTTTGTCAAAGAACCAGTTTTGACGACTTCAGGTGAAATAAAACCATAAGGAGTAAATAGCCCCAAAAGCATATTCAATTTAAAAATGCAAATCCTTTCAATACTACTGAAACAGATCCAAAGTATAGAAAAAGAAGAAAATCTTTCAAATTATTTATAGGATACTAGTATAACAAAAATGCCCAAATTCAATGAAATGAGCTCCTCCTAACACCACAAATCACTAGCACTTGAGTAAACTAATGCACACACCTTAAATCTAATTGCAACATATTTTGGAAAATTGCACATGGAAAAATAACTGCACAAATAGGAAACTTTTAGAGAAGAAATCTAATGAAGAGGTAGGGGTACACTAAGGACTAGTATTATTTTAAAGTCTATTGAAATTAAACTAGTGTGGTTCTGTTGCATAAAAAGATCAATGGAACAGAATACATACAAATCCAAATATATAAAGAAATTTATTTTATGGTATAAATCTCATATTGGATTAGCAGAAGTTGATAGATTAAATGATGTTAAAGCAACTGGGAAGCCACTTGGGAAAAGTTGGATCTCTCTCTCATGTTAAAATAAACTCCAGGTAACAACACTAGAAAAAAAAAAGAAGGGGGGATGAATTTGCACTGAGAAACCATTAAGTAAAAGATTATTTAGGTAAAAATATCTAAATTTCCTTTGTGGAAAACTATATCACAAAAATATTCTAATGTAAATAGTAAATGAGCAAAAACACTATTCACAATCCTATTACGATGAGATTGTCCAACGTGGAAAGAGTTTGTACAACTCAGAATAAGACCAACAAGCAAAGAAAAAAAATGGACAGTAAAGAGAGCTCATGAATAAATGAATATATACATAAAGTGCTCCAATTTGTAACAAGAGCTATGTAAATTAAAAGGGTACAGATACTACTTTTCGTCTATTAGATTGGTAAAAATCAAAAAGTTTGATATATACATGTGAAAAATTATGTGTCTTCTTATACTCCTGGTGTAAGTATAAATTGATACAACTTCTATGAAAGACAATTTGGTCATCCAAGAATACAAATGTATAGAACCACAGACCTAGCAATTTCACTGCTAGGAATTTATTCTACAGTGCAATCACCATGTACTCAATGACACATGCACAGTGACATTCTGTGCACCCCTGTTTACATCAGCAAAATTTAGAAATATCATATAATTGTAACCATAGGAGAATGGTTAACCACTTTGATAAATACTAATATAGGGATACTAAGCAGTCATTATAAAGAACAAGGTAGTTCTAATAGGGCATGAGCCCCACAGGAATAAAGGAAGGTGGTAAGCATGAATAGTTCATGTTTCCATTTTGGCAAACACATTTGCTAGGTTCTCACATGAAGGTTCTGAGCTTTTACCTTCAACTATCTGCCATCAAAAAGTGAAAAATATACATTACAACAGTCATACTATGATATATGTGACTTTCCTTTTCAGAATACATATAAGAACTATGGCTTGCTTTTCAATCAACTTATGTCACTGCTGAGTTTATGATAATGAGGGATTTTAAAATCTGGACATATGTTATAAATAACTAGAAGTACATGTCCTTAATCACATATAAAACTGTGAACTCTGTGTTGATAAGAATTTTATCACCTTCAACTTGCTGTGCTATAAACTGTGAGAATGATTCTAAGATTTACTGCACAGTAAGTTGGAGATTTATTTTTCAAGTCAAGGCCGCTGCTAAAAACCAAGTCACTTGAGAGGATGCATGTTATGTATTCCCAAGAAAGGTGCTGAAGGTTGATTGCCTTGCTCCTGAGGAACTAATGACTTGAGCATTCCTTTTAATTATTATTGTTCTTCTGTGAGGAAATCTTCATTATTAAAAGACTTTAAACCCAAGGAAATCTTACTGGGAGTGCAAATATAACTTGGATAACATAAAAAAAGAGAAAGTTCTATTTTCCTTTTAATTGGATCGTTAATGTTCAGTGAAAATAAGTATGTATTTACTTTATTTCTGAACCTCAACCTATTATATTTCAAGTGAAGTGAAATAGAGTATCCATTAGGAGGTAATACATATGCTAATAATCACCACAGGCTCTCCCTGGCCTTATCACTGCTCAGGAAGGTTCAGGCCATCAGGGGGCAGAAAAAGGTTCTAGGCCTCCTTTATTACCTCCTCTTTCCTATCAAGGCAGAGGTGGAGATCTAAAAAATGATAACAATTAGCCCCAATTAAGTAACTTCTGAATGACTGTGTACATTCATTTCATCTCTTTACAGAAAATCTATTCCATATCAGGCACTGCACTTGGTTGAAAGGATAAAACAGTAGTCTTGCCCTGCTCAAAGTCTTGTAGGAAAGATGGCAAATAGATTAAGTCAGCACAATGTCAAGACTAGAGAACTGAGGAGCTCTGCCCAACTTCATAACACCCCTGTGAAACCAGGACTATCAGAGTGATCTCTGGAAATACTGGGCCCATGGAAAGCAATGTCATCAGACCATCTTAGCTATTTACCTCAGGGGGAGATTAGTAACAGTGCTTGTCAAATGGCAGCTTCCTACTTTAATTATTCTTTCTTGCTAATTAGGTGCTGAGTTCATATTCTGTCGACATGTAAATGCCATTATTTTAAAGGCATCATTAAAATTTTATTTTTCTAAGTGCTTATATTTCTTAATGTTGTTATCTAGAGACACATGCCTGTTCATTCCACTCTATTTTTATCTCAGGGTAATTTTGTAGCTGACCTAAAGGAGGGTCAGGTTTCCTGGCCCATAAGCTTCAGAGACTTACATTCTTTCTGACCTGAGCTGGACATCTGTGCTTTTTAAAGACAACATCTCCCAGTGGGGAAATGGAATTTAATACCCCTCAAATTGTGACCCATGGTTAGCACCTTAATTTTTTTCCTGTAACTTAGCAACCTGACTTAGTTGTATGCAGCCTAGTTTAGTCCCTTCCAAACTTGTTTTGTGTTTTACAATTTGACATGTCCATAGCCATCTTTAAGTAAGGTCAATGTTAAAACACCAGGAGTAAATTCATTTTGGTACTGTGAGAGATGTAGTGGCAAAGTTCAAACTTCATAGAGCAAAAATATACATAGTTTATGATCCTAGAATTATCCAAATAAAGTAATTCTATTTTAGGTATATACACAGAAAGACTTTAGTTTCAAATTGTCACTTCAAATAATCACTTTATGCTTTAGATCCCTTACCTACTGACCTTTTTCACCCATCAATATTTACTTATATTTAAAACAAAGTATTTGCAGGCTGTGTAAGTAAAAAGCAAAATCTTTTTAAAAAATAAGCACTAAAATAATGCATCCACTGCATTAACTAGAAGTCAGGGCATGTGGTCATACTGCAAATACCAAGTAAAGTCAGAGATCTCAGTTCACTTCTCCTTTCTGGGATCAGTTTCCTCAGATGTAAAATGAAATGATTAAATTAGGGAATCTGTAATATTTCTTTTACCTTTATATGGATTCTATTATTATTTTGCAAGCTAGAAAACTTATACTGTCAGCAGGTCAAAATATTTTGGGATGGTATAAAACCCTACTGACCTGTTCCCCCTATATAATCTAACTGGAGAAATCTTCCCCATTTCTCAATAAGCACTAAGCTGATTTTACTCCAGAACTGAGCTTCTTTTATATTATTCCAGGAATTTGTTCTGACTTTGATGGTTTCTAGAAACTACCATCCTGAATAAGCAGACAAAGGTCAAGAGCCTCACTTATGAGATATTTTGATCACCTCTGACTATCCACCTTCACATCTCTACAAAAGTTATCTTTACTGACCAGTTTTATTTTATCCAAAGAGTAGAGTGCCAAGGTCAAAAAGCACTGGCACAAAGAATGATACAGCTAAAATTCAAAGTCCAAGATTCCCTTTAAAATATTATCAACTACAAAATTACATGTAGTATTACCAGTGATACACATCCATACAAAAAATATCATCTTGGACTTTTGTTGATGAATAGTTTAAAAACTTAGCCTTCCTACATATTATAGATTTATTAATATTGCCAGCTTACTGGAAAATGCAACTAGTATTTTCCAGAAACATTATTTCTTCTCATTTAAGCATCACCATCCCAGCTATGAATGATCTATCAATTAATATTACTACTAAATCCAGAAACCCTCTGTCTATACCCTGTGTTCATCTCCCACAGACTTTGCATCTAAAATTAGAAGAGACAGCTTAGTTTATAATCCACTGAACTTAAAAAAAATGTATCCTAAGTTTTCTGGTCATTCATTCATTCAGACTTTTATTAAAACAAGACAAGATCTCTGCTCATGTGTTGCTTTCATTTATTTCAAGACAATCAACAATACCCAAGTAAAAATAAGATAATTTCACAAAGTGAAAAGTGATTTAAAGAACACTTTTAAAGGAACAGAAGATTTTTCAGGGAGTTCCTTTGGGAGACATCCAGAGAGTCTCTGAAGGAATATTGGAATGGAGAACTGAATGATGACAAGAAACCATCTGGACAAAGCTTCACAGTATTTTAGGCCAATTGAAAAGCCTGAGACTGAAGCTGACACTTCAGTTTGGCCCATCTGGGGTTAAACATTTTTTTGCTCAATACCTTTAAATATAGCTATGTTATAATTATTTAATGCTCAAATTATTAAAAATTAAACCTGAAAAAGTCTTGGAGCATTTCCCCAAAATGCTAGTATCCTACAAGACATAGTTTATTCTACAGATTCATCTAAATCTTGTTTGTACATTAGCATCAATTGGAGAACATTTAAAAAATATTGGTATTGAGATCCCACCTAAGACCAAAAAAAACAAAATCCCAGTATGTTTTGAAATTCTCCAGATAATTCTGATGTATAACTAATTCAGTTAGTTCTGAAATACCATCATTATTTATCAGGTAATTCCTACATACAATGAGAGTTGTAAATATCACTCTAAATTCATCTACAAATTGTCCTGTTCTGGTCAGTTTGTGTGTTAGGGGCCTTTGCTCTAATAGGTGAACTTTCATTAATCCAGGTTCAGTGACAGTTTAAGAAAGACCATTCACTGTGATGTTTGAGGCTGTGAGTTCTGGAATCAGGTCCCTCCTGGATTGAATACTAACTCATCAGTTCTATAGACTTGGATCACTACTGAATTCTTTTTTTCCTCTGCTTCTTTATATTAAAAAAATGGGGGTACCACCAGTATTTATCTCATTGTTCATTAGCTAATGTGTATACAGACCTAATGACTATACCAGGCATATTAGTAACTGATCAGTAAATGCCAACTATGGTTATTAATAATCACGTGAACAGTCTAGTCTTATCTATTTAAAATAAAAACAAGCCAGGAGTAGTAGCATGCAATGTAATCCTCGCTACTCTGGAGGCTGAGGCTGAAGGATTACAAGTTGGAGGATAGCCTGGGCAATATAACAAAATCCTGTCTCAAAATAAAATAAAATAAATTAAAAAGGTTGAGAGTGTAGTTCACTAGAGCATTTGCCTAGCACATACCAGAGCCTGGGTTTAATTCCCAGTATCATAAAATAATAAAAATAATCTTAAAAATCCAATTTATTATTTTCAGAGTTTTTAATGCTTTAAATGAAAAGAACTTATTGTGATTAGGTTCCCTTGTAATTACTTTATTAAATGCTTTTCAAGTTACAAAACAAAATGTATTAGTGTTTCTAAATCAATTGTTACCATACTTATGAATTTGCTATAAACATTCTTCAGGATTCTTAACAGATTGCAGATTTTAGATTTGTCTCTAATACAATAGGGAAAATTTTGCCCTCTCAAAACCTTATAAACCCTTATGAAAGAGGGTTAGCTACTATGAAAGAGGGTTAGCATTTGCAAAGCTACTGCAAATGCATTCTAAACTGGTTTGGAAAAGGAAATGATGACAGTTTGATGGAATAGTAGATGTCTTCATGACAACCGTCCTCTAAGATCAAATCATTGTACACACTTAAGTCACAACACTTGTTACTGTGGGGCTTCTAAAAGAGTTGGGTCTGATAATACCAAAGTCCCAGTGTAATCTCCACAAGGCATATTTTATCAAATATTTTAAAAAGCCACTTCTGCCTCCTTCCCACGCACATGGATGAGAGAGGGCTTCCCTGACTGTAGTAATCCACACTGACACGCACTGACTTTCTTAGATTCTACATTTATTTTCTAAACATTGGTAGGAAACGAACACCAGTACTTTATCAACAAAAAAGCATAACACCTACACAGTGCTGATGGAACACTTTGGTTTTCTGACTAACAAATGTTACAGATCTGAAAGCAAAGAATATTTCTCCTAAATAAATGTCAAAGTCTTACAACTTAAAAAAATCAAAAGCAAATTGCTGTGTGCCCATACTGCTTTAGTTCCATCTTTATAGTATTACTTTTCATTTTGAAAAGACCTAAAGACTGTAACCATCAATTTGTAAAGATGTTAGTTTCTAATCTTCTTACCCTACAGCCACCTAAACATACAGTTATTATTGTTTGTTCAACTCTTAATCTCTTTTACAGCAAGAGCAGGGTGAGATTAAGCCAATGGAACTCTAAAAATTTTTATTATACTATTCTGGTGATATAAATTTAAAAAATTCAAAGCACAGCCATTCTGATTATTCATACATATGTGATTATTCATATATGTGTATACACCTACCCACACACACACATATATATATACATATATATGTATATATATTTAGATACCAAAACTCTGATCAAAGTTCAGTTACTAGCCATAATATGAACCACAAATGCTTTTAAGTATTATGAGGAAACAAAACTGTGGAATTCTGATGGCCTAGCTTTTTAACTGACACCATTTGACTACAGATGGATGCTAAGCAATAAAAGAAATTAGGTTAAAGATATGCTATTTTTAGTTATTCTGTGGTTGGTAGGAGGAATCAAGTAGTTTAGTAAGAGGAGATACAAGCTGAAGAGCACACAGACAGATTGTTGAAACTGAAATAATTAAATTATGCAAAAACTAAGAGGACAGATTGTCAAAAAAATGTCTGCATTTGGCACCTCAGAACACTTGACTGGGTTAAATGAGGTTAGCACAACTTACCATGCAGACCGGTAATGAATTTTTCTTATTGAAAGCCTAATTAGAACATTATGCAGTGAGACATAGTACATGCAATCTTAAAGTTGTGACATAACTTAGACTATTAATTCTTGATATAGAAACACTCTTTGTAGAAATGTTCAACTGACAAAAACTGAAGCCTTTTGTGGCCCAAAATGTGCCCTTATTAAATTCTCCCGACAATTTTGCAATGTAGATATGATTATCTTCATTGCATAGATCAGGAAAAGAAAACTCAGCACTCTAAAACAACCTGAACAAAGTTATACCATAATGAGGGGCAAGCTTGGATGTGAATCCAGGACTTTTAAACCATACTACCTAAATTAGGCTGCAGTATCATATCCAGGAAAGATGATACCCAGCGCCTATTCAACCTGTGAACCATTTATTTTTTCTAACAGACTCTAGTTATATGCTGTTCACGGACAGTTAAAAGGAAGAAAGCCATTCAATTAAGTGGAAATTACAAAGGACTTGGAGTCTGAGAAACATGACCTGATGATAGTTTCATAGTCTATAAGCAGTGTAACTTGGGAAAGATTAATTAACCATTGTTGGGTTGAGGTAACTCTTTTCTAAAATTGGAATGGAGATCCCCTTCTTATGGAGCCTGTGATGGTTAATTTTATATGTTCACTTGACTGGGCCATTGAGATGCCCAAAGCATGTCTGTGGGCTGGATTTGTGGGCTGAGTAAGGCAGATGACCCTTATCCAATCTGCTGAGAGCCCAAATAGAACAAAAAGGAGGAGGAGGGTTGGATTGTCTCCCTGCCTATTTAAGCTGAGACACTGATCTTCTTATGTCCTTGACCCTAATTCTCCGGCCTTCAGACCAAGACTGGAACATAAACTACTAGGCGTTTTCAGGGTCTTCAGGCCTTTATTAGATTTTTAGCTATCTTTGACTTTCCTCAGTCTCCAACTTGCCAATCATGGAACCACTGGGCCTCCATAATTCTGTGAGTCAATACCTAGTTTTACATATATACACACATTTTTGTGTATACATATTCATTACATATATATTGCATCTATATATTTGTACATACATACATGCATGTATATATGTATCTACATTCATACATATATACATATATGTGCATATATATAGGCAATTGGCTTTGTTTCTTGGGAACTAATAGAGAGTCGTTATGAGGATAAAAGAGTGTAGTACAAACAGTACTCAACAGAACAGGTCATAGAAGGACATTAATATTCTCAGACACACAAACCTGTTTCTTTATATCCCTGATATAGATAGAATCGTGATAAACTAAGGCCTGGATATACTATCTGGTTGAATTATAAGAGGAATCTATATATCAGCATGTTGTATCAAGCACACATGCTTCAATGTTTGATCAATTATATATATATATATATATATATATGTTTTTAAAATTCTGATAAGCATAAAACCTACAAACATATCCTTTTATCTTCCCAAGAAAGTTATTCTTGGGAAGAAAGTTGTTTTGTAACTTTTCAAGAAAGTTATTATGTAACCACCTCATTCTAACAAATTTCCTTTAAATTTCCTAGGGTAAAAGCTCTCTACAGTCACAAATAACTCATACCTGTTGAGTCTAATGCCATATAGGTATGTTTCAATAGAGGGAAACTTTAATGACCTGAAATACTGCTTCCTGACTTTCTGAAGTCTATTAAAATCATCTCCATTTCAGAGATTTATGAGGTTGAATAAAATTTGAAATAATAGAGAGACTATGTTGATTCCATCTGCTGGCATACAAAGAGATGAATCACCACATCCCTTCCAGGGGAAAGCTGTGGCAGAACATTAACTCCACATTTTGTATGAGATAACAAAACGGTACCCACTGAGTATTCTGTGAGCCAATTCTGAGTATTGGAAGCAGGAAAATTCTTAATCTTCCATCAGATGTTAGAGTAACTATCCCCCCTTCACCCCTCACACCACTTTACTTCTTTAACTATATTTTCCACTCCTCCTCTGCACACTTGGTTAAAGTGATACTGGCCTCCATGTCACTCCTCAGGCACACCAGGTACACTTTGGCCTTGTAATTCCTTTCCTGGAACATTCTCCCTCAAGATCCTTGAATGGTTTCTTCCCTTATCCCTTCAAGATTTTTCTCCAATGAATTCTACTTGGCCCACCCAATTTAAAATTTATTGTGTATCCTACAAGGCTTTCATCATGTCCCCTACCTTCTTTATTTTCTTTTATTCTTATTAGCGTATAGAAACCTTCTAATATCATTTATAATTTTTCTATTATATTATCATGTTTCTTTTCACTTGAACATGGTAAGCACTCAGTATTTGTTGAATGTTGAATACAGAACAAATTAAGACTTTTCCTTACCTCACATCATGCTATCTCTGCCCCAACTCATTAACACTACTTATCATCCTCCTTGCTTTCTCTAATCCCTATGTTTTTGTTTAAGTTTTGTTTTGTTTGCAGTGCTAGGGATCAAACCCAGGGCCTTGCACATACTAGGCAAGTGCTCAACCACTGAGCTGTACCCTCAGCCAAACTTCATGTTTTTGATCACAAGATAGTTTTATCTAAAATGGTCAGTGCACCTAAATTCTATTTGTTAAAACCCATCTTATCTTCAAAGTCTGTTCAAGTTCTCTCTCTTTGGAGGCCTCAGATTCCAGTAAACAGGATCAAATTTTTTTTCCCTGATATAACTGGACCTCAACAATAACATTATCAAAATTGCTTATGTGTCTCTTTCTCAAGAGGCTATGGTCTTTAAATTGCTTCTTATTTTTCCTCCTAGAGCTTAAACAGTGTCTGACACTTTTTAAGCACCCAATTATACTTACAAGATTGAACTGGCCATATCTTTGTAGTTTTGTTGTTGGTAGACAAAATATTTGACATAAGTAAACCTTAAGCTTTGTACTGAATGGCACTTCACTTCTCCCAATTCAGTGTAAATCAATTTGCTGATTGATTTCCCACTTAATGCCATTTCACTGACACAGAGATGATTCTGAAATCTCAATATTTCTCCTAAAACTCTTTCAGAATTATATCAAGATTTTCTATGAAACAAATGAAAAATTGACTTTCCAATTTGTAGTCTTGGTTTTGCAAATATCCTTCAATTTAGTCATCACAGGTTGAAATTCTTCTTTAGAAGGAAATCTCAACTGTTTCCACAGAATCCACACCTTATCTATCTCATGTTTACTTCTAATTTGACCTCAACATCCCAACAGAACATTTCTCACTGCAGTGATAACCAAACCCGACTCCAGAACCCATCTGAGCTTCATGGATCATAAAAGGTCAATGAAAAGTTTTTAAGGATCCATAACCTCTTGAGCTTGCAGTCAATATTTGTGAGTGAATGAGTATGTGCATTTTCCTTGAGAGAGGACCTATATTAGACTCTCAAGTCCACAATTATAAGGAGATTAATAAATACTCACCTAATCTCTTATTCTATGTTATTGTCCTTGAATATACCTTCAGCTTTGCAAAGAATATATTAAGGACTTTGGTGGGTTGAAACTCCTCTAAACATGATCAAATTAAAAGGACAAATAGCTTCATGAACAGATTCAAGATACAGTCACTGAGAACCTGCTGAGCAGCTGGTACCACATTCAGGAAAAGGTGAATAGAAGAATCTCTGTTGACTCAAACTCTATAGAGGTTATTTTAGGAAAGTGCTTAGACTTTAAGAATGATTCTACATTACAGGCTGTTATGGTTTGGATGTGAGGTGTCCCCCCAAAAGCTCACATTTGAGACAATGCAGGAAGCTTCAGAGAAGAAATGATTGGGTTATGGAGAACCTTAACCCAATCAGTGAATTAAACACCTGATGGGATTCTGAAGGCAGGTAGGGTGTGGCTGGAGGAGTTTGGGCATTGAGGGTGTGGCTTTGGGGTACATATATTTGTATCTGGGGAGTGGAGTCTCTCTCTCTCTCTCTCTGCTTTCTGATCATGATGTGAGCTGCTTCCCTCTACCACTTTTCTGCCACGATGTTCTACCTCACCTCAAGCCCTGAGGAATGGAGTCTGCTGTCTGTGGATTAAGACCTCTGAAACTGGGCCCTCAAATAAACTTTTCCTCCTTTACAATTTTGTTTGTCTGGTCTTTAAGTCACAACCACAAAAAAGCTGACTAAAACGCAGGAAAATTATTACAAAAGGGATTCTTAATCATTTAAAACTTAGAGATGACTAAAACATCTAAAAGTTTACTATATTCCTATTATTGAGCTTCTGCAGATTCCAAAGGATCTTTTAAAACAATCTCATTAAAGGAAATTACAGCTGGGGAATAGATTAAAAAATGCAAGTCTTCTGATTTCTGGTAACCTGCAGGTTCCATATCTACCTACAACAATAAGTGACAGTCACAACAACCAACAGGACATGACAACGAACAAAGATGAAGACAACACTATAGATTTGTCCATTTAGACCACAGGTTTTGTTGTTTTGTCTGTGGGGGTTTTTTGTTTGTTTGTTTGTTTCTGTTTGTTTTGGTGCCAGGGGTTGAACCCAGGGGCACTTAATCACTGAGCCACATACTTAGCCCTATTTATTGATTTTTTTTATTTTATTTTGAGACAGGGTCTCACTAACTTGCTTAGGGCCTCACTAATAGTGCAAAAAAACTGTGGTCTAGGTTTTTTATTATATTCTTTTTCAAAACAATGGATATACTTCATTTGTAGAGTATTAATTGAAATGCAAATTTAATAAGAATTCAACTCTTTTCAAAATATGCAGACTTAAAAGTATAAATGAAATTACAGAAATGGAATTTCAGAAATGAAACACTCTGCTAGTGTATTAATTTTCTCATTTATTATGCTATTCATTCCTTCACTGATACACTAATCATTCATTCCACAAACTTTTATTGATAACCTATCACGTACTGGGCTAAGTTCTGGGGAGATAAACTACATAGAATTTGGATTTCAAATCAGTAGACAAAAAAGTAAACAGTGATTCCAGAAGGGTATGATAAGCACTAAGGAGATATGTGTGTGCACAAGATCCTGAAGGAGTACAAAGGGGAAGTGTGATGTCAGGCTGGGGAGGCAGAAATTTCCTCAGGGAGGTGAGGCTTCACATGGATCTCACACAACAGGTGCAGAGGCTTGGGAGCATTAATCTGCACATGGCCTGTAAGATATGTGATAGCAATGGATACAGGCCACAGAGTGAAAGAATAAATGTTAAGAGTGCCAAGCAGGGGCCAGTTTATAAGGGCCTTATGTTCATACTAAAGAGATTGCTCTGTTCTGAAGAAAATAAACATCTAAGGACAACTTTTACCCCAAAGGTGACATAATTAGAATTGCACCTTAGAAACTCCCTCAAAAGCCACATGTGAGGGACAGATTGGAAGGAGTTCAGATCAAACAGAACATAACACTCAGGAACAGTTGTGGTGTTTTGTATGAGAACAGATTCAGAACTGCACCAGGGCAGGAGAAGTGTGTTGTAAGGAAGAGGGGAAGATGAGGGGAAGGAGAAGGATGAGGAAGAGGAAAGGAAAGGGAGGGGAAGGAAGAAAAGAAGGAGTGAGGGAGGGAGGAAGATGGGGAGGCTGGCTGTTGATTGAGGAGATGGAAATGGCAGGATTTTGTGACTAAATAAATACCAAAGGATGACAGATGGAAGAGGCACAGCATGGTGTACTGGGTGGTGAACATGGTGCCGTTTACCAGGATAGGCAGTGTCAGAGAGAAAAATTCAGAAAAGAATGATGGGGTTAAAGTGTTTGTGAGGTATTAAAATGAGATAACAAGTAGACAGTTGGACATGTGTCTTGAGATCAGTAAGCAGAACAATACAAGAGATAAATTTGGGATTTTCAGTGCAGGTACATTAGTTGAAGCCATGGTCATAGGTGAACACATTTAAAAATGTAAAGTAAGATGACCAGGAGAACAAAGACTGGGTCCTGGAGAAACAACCCCTTAAAGGGAATGGACAGGTAAAGAAACATGTATAACGGTGACCGAGAGAACAGCTAGAGAGGCCAGAGATCCTGGAAGGAAAGATTCCAGAAAACACAGAAATAGAGTTTAAGCAGCAGAAAACAGTCACAAAGGGAAAAAGAAGAGAATTATCAGGAAATATAAAGGTAAAACTGTAGTTACTGGATTTGACCATTTGGAGGCCAGTGGTCACTGTGGTCAGAGAAAATTTCAGTAGAGAATCAAACATTGAGCAGGTTCAGTTGGGACTCTTGCTATCAAGTGACAGATGCTAAGTAGCCTGTGCAAAGGTTGTGTTTAGAATCAGCTCAAGAACAGAGATGGTGGGATAGCGGCTGGCATCACTGAGGAGGAGCTGAAGAACAGGGGAGGCAAGAGCCTGGGCAACCTTGTGCCAACGTCCTGGAAGATATTTCTTATGTCCCCAGCTGGCTGGACAACCACTTCATTTAACACCAGTTTTCTAAAAGTTAATTCACTTACCAGTTCACCAAATTTACTTGTTTCTTTTAACTATTTGTAAATGGTTACAGAAATGTGTGTTGGATAGACAGGCTTTAACAATTGTGGAAATTTGTGGTGTACTTTTGGTGTCTAGTTTTCTTTCTTTTTTTTCCCTCCATAACAGCAGTGTTCCAAGAGTTCAATTTGCTTTAGATACCCACTGAATCACAGAGAAAACATCAGTGGAGATGGTACTAGAATGAAGTTGGTCCACAGAAAACAAACAAAAAAAGCTATAATATTTAATTCATGACAGTAAGAATTCAAAATTTGAATCAAAAGAAACATCTCAGATATTACCTTTTAAATGACCACTTACACCATTTGGTTTAAAACCAACATTCCAAAACATGTATTTGTTTGTTTCCAATGCCACACAGATTATTTGCTCCTTTATTTCTCTTTTTTAAGACCAGTGAATATGATATGATGAGATACAGACATTGCCTTTTATGTAAAATTCACTGCTATTTTCTCCTGATATTCCGAAAGTGTACACTATAAGATATTAAGAATGCAAGAGTGAATTTATCAGAACAATACTAGCTTCATCCAGAAAACCAGCAAAACTATCAAACATCATGCCCTTCCCAACAAATAAACAAATAAAATCCATTTCTCCCTTGACAAGTTTCATTTTCCATTCTTTGTAAACATCACTGCCTCATAGTGATAACATGTTCCTAAAATCAACAGTCTCCTTCTCCACACAGATGTTAATTTAGAACCTAATTAGCAGGCTCCAGAGTTCTAAGAACCATAGTCTCAGGGATAAGGTTCCAATTAAAAACCCTAATGGCACAAGTGGTTTACAGCTTTATTTATTTTTTTAATGTTTTTCCTCCTAAGCTTTATGAGGTTTACTCATTCTTTCTTAATAAACCAATTATGGATGGAATCATGACAGCATATATGTTTAAAAGTTTAACAGCATCCTACTTGTAATGTACAGAAGAGGAATAGAAGGGATGAATGGAGGGCAGGGTATGGATGAACTAAGGAAATGAAACTATAATTTTTATTAGACACACAATTTTCTTCCCAATGTCTGTATGATATCCTATGACAAATAAACTACTAAAGAATGATTTTTGCTCAAGCTGAAAATAAGTGTATTATGACACACCTCATTTAGAGAAAGAACTATTATTATCACCTCACAGAGAATATAAAAATGGCCTGCCAAAAATGTTACTGTAAGAGGAAAAGCAAATCATATTAAAACTACGACCCATCATCATATCTTACTCAGTGGCATTGTTTACATTGCTTTGAAGCCACCAGTCACTTCTATTTCAAAGTGGCACACACATGGCAATGACTTTTTGAATAGATAACTTCTCTGCTGCCTTCCTTTGTGCTCTAGTTTTCACTCTTTTGTACTTCCTAGAACCAGAGAGTAAACCAGGACAGATCCTGTACCATTTGTCCTCTGTGAATCCAGCCTCCACGTCCCCTTGGGTGGAAAAGACAAGACAGAAGTGGGGACTCAGAGGAGGTTTAGAGTTGTCAACATTGGCCACACAGCACCACTGACACCGTCTTCAGGCCTCGACAATCTTCCTACAGGGGTTCTACTGAATGGTTCCTTCCTGGAGGTGTTAGTGCTATTTTAATAGCAACATAATTCTCTGAATTTTTTCATGGTCAACAAACTTAAATGCGCCCACAAGAACAAGGAAACAATTTAAATGAGTGAAGGTGTCTGGGTAAAGATCCAGATTTTTTTTTTTTTGCATTTCATGTGTAAGAATATACTTCACCAACACAAATAAACTAGCTTGCTTAAAATAAGCTGCCCTCTCTAGCTTTTCCCACAATTAAAAAAGTCATAGATACAAGAAAATAATTCTCTACAATAAAAGAATACAGTGGAAGAGAAGAGATGAACGGCAGTGTCATCAGGTATCCACAGAGGGAACGAACAGGGAGTAGTGAGGACTGGGGTCCACTAAGGACTGGACACCTGCATAAAGAAAGTTGTTTTAAACCCAAATGATTTTTGCACATTGTGAAGTGGATCGTCTGATATTGATTTATGAGTATGAAACCTTATAATTTTCATATTTTGACCAAAAAACATTTTTTTTCCAAGCAGTGTTATTCCAAATAAAACTTATCTGTAAGTCAGATGTGACCTTCAGGCTTCCAATTTGCAGTGTGTTCTTTAATGTTCTACGGCAGTTAGAAACAGGGCCCACAAAACTTATTCTATCTAAGAGTAGATTAGACAATGTAGATTTTGAAAGGGAAATTTTATAAGTGAATCCCACTTATATGCAACAGACAAATGAGGTGCAAAATGTGGTTGTGCATACAGACCAAAGGTGGAGACCAGAAATTCAATTGAAAACTATATCTGGAAAGAATCCCCCCTCTCTCCAAAATCTACTTAGATGCATTAAACATTTGTTTTGTTTCAATTAGACAAACATTTGATTCTTTATTGATGTTATAAATCCATAAGCTCCCCACCACCCACAATTGGGAAGGCAGGCAGGAGAGGAAAAAACAGATATAAAAATCCAAATTCAATCTCTACTAGTTACTTTCTAATTCCAGTGGCAATTGGGAAGGAGAAGGGTAAGAGACACAAAATGGGAAATAAGAGGAAAGAAGCTGAGGAAAAAAATCAGGAAATGGCAGTTTTGAAAATATTCTGATATTGTTTTATGAAGTTAATGAGTCAGGAGGATGAGGTGATGTCTACTAGGTAGTCAGTAGAGAAGGGTTCAGGAGAGAATAAGAAGACAAAGGAACAGAGAGCAGAGGTGGTCAGAAGTAGACAAGACTAAGAGGATCCAGAAACCTGAGGGATGTCTTGGATCAGGAGGCGAGGCAGAATTGACTGGGAAGATGGACTGTTGTTGGTCCTGAGAGTCAGATAAGTGACATTGTAGATAAGGCTAAGTCTTTAAAGACATCATCATTTAGGTATGGATTTTACAAAGAGGTTCCATTTAGTATCTTTTTTGGGGGGGCAATAATAAAATAAATCTTTGCCATGTACTGACTCTGGGCCAGGAATTAAGTCACTAAGTGCCTTGTCTAACTGCATTTACCAAAGTGCCTCGACTGTCTATCCTGTGCCACAAAGAGACATCAATGATGATTAGGAGTAGAAAAGGGAAAATAAGTCCAACACTGTTTTATGATTTGAGAATTGTAACACCACCATGTGCATCTGCCACCATACAGCCTTTTAAGAGTGCCATTAGTATAGACAATTCTTTCCATATCCCAGAATCTACTTGACCTTGAGCACCACTGGTGAGCAAAGGAGATTTTCCTGAACATTCTGCAGCCTAATTGGAAGAGAATTGTATCTCTCTCTGCACAGCACACTCCCATTTAATACATTACTTTTTCTCTAGATCCTTCAACCAGCCTCCCCCATTCTCAGTTCCTGCCCATTTGTTCTAATCTTCCAGGCTTCCAGTCCATCCCATTTTCTCTGCAAAACAAACTTTGTCGCCAGAGACTCCAAACCTCCTTGCTCACACTTAGTGACTGGATGAACAAAGGACTCTCCCATTCCAAATACCCATTTCCTTAATAGGTATCATGATTAAATTTTCCTAAGGAATAGGAAGGAAAATGAGAGAAACAAAGATTGTAAATGCAAACATATTTACCAATGATAAAGAAATAACGTCTACCTCCAAAGATTGTAGTTTCTGAAAACATAATTTGCAAGTGTGCCCTTGCATTTGGCAGAAGAAAGATCTATGACTGTATATTAATGGAGATACATAAGTTTCTCATGGAAAATTTCATGGTGGCGGGGCATGGAGAGAAGTTCAACTACATGTCAGTAAAGGAGATTTGGAGGTGAGCACATGAAGAACTGTGCAAATATTGTGTTGGTTTTCTACATTCATCTAAGGTAAGAATGATATTGAAATTGCCACAGGACTCTTTGAGTCAACTTTTAATTTGTTTCCAGATTTATTACCTTGAAAAACCAATTTAGTTCTTGAAAGAGCTCCTCTTACTTGTGAGCTTTTACGTGCAATGAAGACAATGGATTCAATGAGCACATAACTGACAAGATCTGGGCATTGCTTTGCATGGTAAATTGCTAAACATAAACTCCTCCCACATTCACACTAAAGATACCCTGCAACACAGTGTACTTCCTAAGGAAAGTATTCCAAAATCTGAAGTGAGAGCCGACACTGAATGTGACTCTTAGTACCAAGCCAAAGGAATTTGTCTTTTCTAGTACTTATATTTTTCTCTGAAAAATTAAAATAAATTTGGAAATGAAAAATCATTCAGAGAAAGATTATTAAAGGGGAAAGGTCCTGAGAAAGATATTTGATTATATTTTAGGCAAGCTAAAATGAAAGAAATGATAGGAGAATAAAGTGGAAATGCCCAGTAGGCCTTTGAAAACGGCGATGTAATTTTGAAGAGAGACCGCTGGGAGGCCTGTTTTGGGGCATCATGAAAATATAGTTGATGGTTGAGCCTCAGGAATGCCAAGCAAAAACCCAGGAGTGAAATCAATCAAGGACACACTTTTAAAAACATTCATATTTAGAGTCTGAGGGTAAAAATGAGCCAGGAGGTAGGTGGAGGAGAGGCGGAACAGAAGCATGGATTCATCATCATTGAAAGCCAGAGTCTAAGGACAGACAATGATGCTGATATGCAGATGCGGCTCTCAGATGGGAGTCACACACACCTGTAGCTAAACAGAAGAGATGGAGCTCTGCAGGAGAGCACCAAGAAAGGCCAGGGAGGTCAACTAAAAGCTGTTTGGTGGTTTTGTTTTCAGACAGTGAGAGCTAATCCTGTTAAAAGAGGAGGAGGCTGGGGGCTATTGGAAAGGAATGAGAGGCGAAGGGTCTTCAACCAGTAATATGGAAATGATAAGCAGACAGAATTCCCTGGAGGTATGAAGTGTAGGGACAAAGCACTGAGAGGAAGGGAAGAATAGATGGGGATGAACATGACCCACCAGACTGCAGCAGTCTTCGTAATAAATTTGGAAGTGAGGGAAGAAAGGATTGAGAATTAGAGATAAAAAAGCAGATCACAAGTGGCCTCTGTGAAAGTGAGTTTAGGATTATACCAAAGGGAAGTGGATGGCTTGTGAAGCTTCATCAACAGCCAAACTAAATTTGTGTGAATCTGTAATCGGCTCAGGCTGTCTAATTCTGTGCTTTTCTCCCATCAAGACTAGAAGATGATGAGTAGAAGAGGAGAGAGCCTGAGCTGAGACAGTCCCCAGGGTTGTCAGTACACACAGGAGACTGCAAGGCAGGTCAAGGGTCAGGGAATTGTGGGTATGAAAATAAATCTCTAATATTGTGAAGACTGGAAGCCAAAGGCAGAGAAACACAAGATGTGCCAGAAGGCTGCCAGCCAGGCTGATGTGAAGACATGCTGGAGTGATGACTGGTTCAGTGATGGCAGGCAGCCAGGACAGCATTAGAAGGGAAGGAAGAGACCTGGAGAAAGCTCTCCAAAGTCATACCTAACGATCAGGAATGGCGTTTGTCTGCCTGTGCCATCAAGAACGGATCAGCAAGTGACAAGAGGAGTTGGATCAGTTTTCAACATGGAAATGGAAATCACCAAATAGTAAAGTATAGGGGTAGATGTGGCATTCAAAACTAAGCCAGGAGCAGAAACATTGGCAGGTGCTCAGTGCAATCAATGATTTTATGCCATACAATGGAAAATATTTGTCTGATACCCTCAACACTGAAGTTTTCACACACACAAATATTTGTCTGATACCCTCAACACTGAAGTTTTCACACACACACACTCATGTGATTTATTAATTAAGTCTATTGCACAAATCTTCAACTTAAGGAAGACCCAACTAATCTTCTAAGTATTATAAAACATACCCAACCCAGGCCCAGGACTTCCGTTGGCTTTCAGATTTTTGGCTCGTTTCCCTTGGCTTTGGGACTAATGCATCATGGCTTAGTTTGTTGCTTGGTGGGAATGCCACATAGGACTCTCTTCCATGGATTTTCATGAAGTTTTCACTTGTTGTTTTCTTAACTTACCTCCCCTAAGCTATAAGGGGACTGTATTTTTATATCACAATTGGAAGTGTAAAGAGAAAAATAAAATGTGTCCAATGAGTTTTCCTTTGCTAACAGAAGATGTTTTATATTAAGATGAGATATGATCTTAAATCAAGTACAAGTATAAGCATTATTCAGAGTGGTAGGCTTTGGGATTTATTTTATTCTAGACAAGATTTTTATCACACAATTGCGCTGGCAGAAAAGATATAATAAACCCATAAGCCCTCACAATAGCAAGTATAGCAGTGTGTGAGGCATGACCTACAGCATGCCACTGTATTTAAGTTGACAAGAGTACACTTCAGGAAGAAGTTCTTATTCATATGTTATGTATATTTCCCAACTTAAAATACATCAGAATGGAACATGCTAGAGAGTTAGAATGTAAATTCAGTATGTTTTGTTTTAGGGAGTATAAATATCATAAGACAATATATTTTTCATAGTAATTTGGTATAAAAACTTCTGAATACAGTGGATCATACACTCAAGAAATTTACAATGAAAGGGAAAATGAAAACAAAATGTAGTTTCTCTCCCTTCTGTAAGATCTCAGGCAATTTAGTTTTTGGTTCAAATTAAACATCACTTACCATTACCCAATGAAGTCTCTGTCAGATGAGATTTTAGACTTGTCCAGATCAAAGACTTTTAAGATTTAACAAATCTATGATGTCATGTGATGTTTGCAAATAATTTTTTTGAAAACATGATGCATTTAATACTATGGAAACATCAGGGACTATTTATCTTAGGATATGATCTTTATGACATTGGTAGTTAGAAGATGTTATTTTAAAAAATATGTAATCACTAAAGGTCAGGCAATTTCTGAGAAGATGAATAATACACTCAGAGGGAAAATTGCAATTTCCTAAGATTCATTCCCTAAGAATATTTTCTAAGTAAACAAAGGCACGATGTTATAGCAGCCACATCTATTTCATAGTCATGAGCCCCACATTCTTGTTGTTCCAATCTGCTGTTGAAAATGCCTGCCTCTGCCACTGACAGGCAGGGATGCTCTACTTACATTGGAGGAGTGTATACTGTGAAGTCAAGGTAATTAACCTGCATTATTCCCTAGTGACACTCCAGCCACCATGGAATCAAGATTCTCAGAATTAACTTTTATTTTAAAACATTTTTAACACTTTAGAGGACAGTTTAACCCTTTATTAAATCAAAGTTTGCTGCATTCGAATAAAGTCAATTTAAAAAGGAATTTCCAGAAGATACTGAACCTTGAATTTCCTTGGTTCTTACACTCTAGGTGTCTCTCTCTGCATTCAAGGAATTGACAAGTCTTTGGAGAGAAAAAAGGGAACCTTAATGAAACAGAAGCATTTGGTGCAAAATGCACTGGACCAACTAAATGCACATTGCTGGCTCCAATACGAGGGACTGGCCCAACGCGTCAGACTGGGTCTGAAAGAATTTAAAGAACTAGTCCATGGTTAAAAGCCAGAGAGAGGCAAGAACCCTCTGCACTCATGATCCTGAATGTGAGTAAGAGTCAAGCAGCAGCCTTGCTGTTGTCTGCAAAGAGCAACATCTCCCCGCCTCCAAGGTTTCAAGCAGAGACTCCTCACACTCCTGCTCCTGTCTATGCCTGACATTGCTTTATTGGGAACCAAATCCAAATGCATACTATGTGTAATAAAATGGAAGGTTTGTTATTTTCTGGCAAATTTGGACCATTTAAATTATACACATAAATATATATATAAATGTATAAATATATATAAGTATATAAATAAATATATATATATATTTAAATACACACACACACACACACACACACACACACACCCCTAGTAGTAACTGAAACTATAAAATAAAAATGGTGTTGAATGAGGCCAGGCAATCAGGAAACCACAGACTCCATGCTTTTTCTGAAGAGGCAGGATGCTGACCTAGCTGGAGACTTCCTTGACTTGTTCTAGTCTAGAAGCACTTCCCTCGTCATACCAATTAAACACAGCTTACTCTTTTTCCCTTCTTCCCTCTCAGGGAAATTTCCATTTGGGGAATATTCTTCCATAAATACTCTGCTAAACAAAATTTTAAAATCATAATGAGACTTCTCTTATCAAATCTGCTACCCAAAATAGGAAGTGAATTTTCGTGGCTTACCTGATCATAGCAGCAGGACCTACCATCACCATATGGTATTCACGTGCCTGGGATACTTGAGTTTGCCACAGGAGGAAATTGCTTAGTTGAACCACCATGTTGGAAATCATCTGTATCTTAACAAAACCTAATAGGTTCTAAACTACACAGTAAAGTGGAAGAGCCTGATCATCTATCTTTCTTAGAAAGGAGTATCCTTCCCAATGTATTTTGAAATCAGTTCGTCTGAAAAGGAATTTAACCTGGTCATAATGTCCTAAAGCATGGGTCATGCCTATCCCATTTTTAGAAAGAAGACTATACTTTGTAAGTTCTGTACTTGAAAGAAACGTGAGTTGCCATACTTCAGTCCTTGATGAAAATCCATAGCAGACACTCCAAGGTCAAATTAATTTCTGAAAATGTGTCCTCCTGAATTTCAGGAAAGAAGGCATGGTGGATATACAGCCCCCATGGAATCTGTAGTGAGGAACTGCGAGGATGATTAAGATCTTAGGCCACCTTCTGTGTTGCCAAAGAAATTTTCTTTAATATTATTTTAACCAAATTAAAGACTATATGTGTCACAAAGGGTTTCTCTCTTATATAAATAAGATTTGAAACTTTCTAACCCCAGTTAAAACTTCTGAATCATAAGATTATGTAGGCAGAGTAAATAAAAGGTTGACAGTTTTTGTAAACAGGGTCCTGAACTTCTTCCCAAATTCTGGCATATTTGATCTTCTAATTACAGAATGAAATTCCATTTAAAGCTTTAGCTTTTCAGTTCTGTGAGAATTAAGTTGCCAGAATGAAAGCAAACAGTTCATGAAAGCTCTAGAGTGTTTATTTTCTTCATGTTAATTTAGTCACAGGGGGATGACAAGACTGCCCTTATTTGAGGACCCAGATACTTCAGAATTCAGAGTCATGCCCATTAAAATTAACATAACCATGTCTTTTTAACACCCCTACTTTCTAAAGTAAGAGAAATCTGTGCTCTTCTTGAGAACAAAGGTATTATCCTGTCATTCATCTTTCAGATCATCCCAGTTCTCTTTTAAGTTGAATGAAAACTGATCTTGTACTACCACAGCACCCTAGAATTTTGAACCCTCTATGGAAAAGTATCTTTTTTCTAAACTCCAATTTGTTTTAATCAAAATGATTGTTTGGTTTTTAAAAAGAATAATGGAGTAGGAAACTGCTGTTTTTCTTTTGTTTAGAATACTTGGTTCTTCAAACCACAAAATGGTAAGGTGACAGCCCAAAACCTTAGGTCAACTTACTCTATTCAAGATAAAGCAACAAACAGGAAATTTATGGTGAACAATAACCGGGGATCATAAAAAAGGAGAATGCAGGGCATTTAGGAAACATTTTGTCATCAGACACTATGTGGAGGACTACATGAAGTATTTCACACAATGAAAACCTTGTTTGTGTTCCCTTTGAGGTATTATTATTGTGCATTATTGCATTTCTACAGTTCTTTTGGAAACTTATAAAAGTGATGTCAAGTTCAGCATTGTTCTTTAGCCACAGAGCATCATCCACTGCTATTCCTGTATCGGCCATACCCACTCCCTCATGTGGGACTCTGATGCAACTAGCTGGAGAGTAATGTGGAGATCAAGTTTTTGCTCCCACGTCTGGACCGGGTGATCCTCTCCCCAGTCAGCACCAGGTGAACCCTCTGTGTTCACTGGAAGAACTGCATCATAACCACCTGGTGTGTCTGTTAATACAACTTTCTGGACCACTCCATAAATGCTGGATCAGAATCACCAAGAGGGCCTAGGACTCTGCCTGCTTGCCAAGTCTCCAGGCCATCATTAGACACATCAAACGAAGGAAACCAAGACTTCTACAGGATTCATGCCCCAAACTCTGATTACACATCATAATCAAATGTCTTATTTTTTTAGAAGGACTACACTTAATGCAATGCACAAAGCATATAAAAAGTCTTAAAGTGTGTGTTTAATAATTGTTCCATTATCTTTTTCTTTACTGAATATGTATGCAATTGCCACTAAGATTTCAGAGAAGTTTCTCAAGTCACAGCACTGAATAGGATATAGAACAATGTTTGGGGTATAAGTGTGTGTGAGACAAATACTGTTAATTTGTCAACCACGTATCACTAGATATGAACACAGATCTCATCCCATTGAAAGTCCTCCCTCAAATGATAATTTCAGAAGGAAGAGCAGCCCTCTAGGATTCCATGTCTACAAGAAGAACTTGAGTTCCTTTAAGTTCTTACGTTACTGTACATGGCCGAGCAAAATAATTTCTATGTTATTTCTACTTAACTTGCATGCAGGCACTAAAGAAGAAAATGGTCCTAATTTTCATATATATTTATAAAAAAGTTAAAAAAAAACAATTTGTTCTAAAATACATTTTCAGCAATTTTGATTTTTATTTGATCAAATTCAACATAATAAAACATAAAATAGGAAAATGGCATATTTATGCTAGGAAAGATATTCATTGGTGGGAAAAGAAGCACATCAAGGAATAGAGTGATTTAACTCATTGCTCAGACAGTATTTTAAAATGACATTAAATAATTTGGTGGTAGATAGAACATACTGGATAAGTAGTAAACAGTAAGGAATTTCGGTACACTAAAACATGTACTTTGTAAGTTTATCCATTATCCACCACTTAGGAAGGACTTAAAATCAAATAAATGTTTGGGATGCAGAGCTGATGTGTGCAATATTACAACAGTGTAGCTGATGAACTGTGCTAGGTCAGGGCCATGCACACACTGGGGGACTGGCTTGCACTACCACCTGTTCACCCCCTGCTAGATTCTCCTAGCATACAGAAAGTCAAAGAACAGAAAAAGAAAAGCTCTCACTTGAATCAGATCTTTCTCTTGCAGGCAATGCTGGAGGCATTTCTCCCTCTAGCCATCCAGCTCCTTTGAAAATGTTTTTCCTCTTCCGCTCTTTAATTTCCTGTCTTATTGCAATTATTGGCTCCTTCTAAAAACCAAGAGTCCTAACCAAGGACAGTTGTATTGCATGGTTTTTGACATTATATAGTGACCTATTCTTTTCTAAGCTTTGCTTATTAATATCATGCTCATCTGTAATTTATATTAAAGATAATTTATTTGGATCACTTTCACATCCAAATACACACAGCTTGGAAAAACCTTCCCTTCTTGAGTTTCTATCATTGCAGTTAATAACATTGCTATCTGAATACACTAATAACATGAAAGATAGACATGATATAATTTTCTCAGTGCCCTTATTGAACAAGTATGTATATCCCAGTTTAACCTACAGGGTCATTTAAAATAAAAAGCACCAGGAAATCTCCTCTGTAGGAATAAAAACAGAAGAGTAGAAGAAGAAAACACAGTTGACAGTTTTAGGCCTCCTTCATATGCCAATGTATTCAACAGTGGTTCATTAAGGGCCCATTGGACAGAGACCAACAGTACTGCAGCATTGCCACATCCTCTCCCACACCATTGCTAGGAAATGTTTGGGGACTCTCAGTCCCACAAGCATCCAGCTTTTAGTATAATCCTCCAAACACTGCTTTTAGAGGTGCTCTTCCACTTGTCACCAATGTATGCTTGTCAGAGAAGGAATATATCCCACGAAGAGGTCTTACTATTATGACATGCCACATGGAAGTGGATCAAAGTATAACTAACTTATTAGTCAATACCAGGGATTGGGGGCTACAAGAGCACCCCTTGGCCCAATACTCATTCTTAGTAAGAACCTCAAATCTAAACTTCAGGCTGAGGGATGGAGGTGCAGTTCAGTGGTAGAGCACTTGCCTAGGATGCAGAAGGCCCTGGTGTCATCCTACCTCTGTAAAAGACAAACTTCTGGATAGAAGAAAGAAGTGTTAAATTGTTTCTCTAAGAAAAAGAAATGTTCATTTGTTAGAATATAAACATGCAAATCATACCACATAATTTTTGTGACCTGGTTTTGTCTCCTTCCCTCCCTCTGCACTGACCATCTTCAATATTGTTAAAGCCTTGCAAATGGAAGTAACCTGGGTCTCTCTCAATATCTGCTAGTCCTTGATTCATCATTGCTCTCTGAAATGACACTATTTGGGCAGATTCCATGTCTGCATAGAGCAGGTGGACAATATTCTTGTTGTGTAGTTTTTGTCTGGAAGCAACCTTGGGCAACATTAAGAAGGAGGCAAAACCTTCTCCTGAGCAGTCCCAGTCTTTGCCTTTTCTTCTCTCTTGTTACCACAGCTGTCTCCCCATGTTTATTTCAGCCTCTGATCTATTAAAACTGCTCTTAGGCAAGGTATTGACAAGAGCTCATCCAACACAATTCCATGTACTATTTACTACAGAAGAAATTGCATCCAGGCCCTATGTGTAATTGACGAGGAGGTTTGTTTGAGTCTTACAAAAAAGGAGGGTGGGAAAGAGAAATAAGTTGTCAAAACACACGCACACACACACTCAGAATAGCAGGTGGCAAGATGCAGGCTGTCCTATGATTTGTCTGCCTTCTACAACAAGCAGATGTGAAAGTACATTCGTGGGCAAACTAAGGGCATGCTTAGAGAACCAAGCTCTTTTTCAAAGTTTGGGCTTTCAAGCGAACTTGAGGGAATTTTGAGATTAAAAGGTGCTGTGGGGGAAGCTACAAACTCTAAAGCAACAAAGGTCCAGTGTGCAATTGATGCATGAAAGGAAAGAGGAGACATGAAGAAAAAGATCAATTCAGAGCAATCCTGGATATAATACTAAGGTGTAACTACAGCCATCTCGTATCCACTTTTTTTTTCCCTGATTCCTACTTTTGAAAAGCATAATCCCAGGCCTTGATCTAAATTCAAATAGCAACTTGTAGAAATTCCACAAATATCTATGCAGTATTTTCATTCAGAGTGGTTAAAAAACAAAATAAAACAAAAGTAATAAAAAAAACCCCAGACACCCCCAAAGCTTATTTTGGCAGTAGGGTGAGTCTCTTTGTTTCCTGCTGGGCCGTTTGGGCAAGGTGGAGAATAAGCCCAATTACTGACATGGACCTGGCTTCTCTTACTCAGAGACTAATTAGAACAGACTTTGGACAAAACTCCTTGAGCAATCTGCTGTCCTGTTTAATTCACTGAGAAGTAATGCAAGAGACCTCACATTTATCATGCATGTATTGTGTGTTGTGCTGTGTGCTTAATGTGTGGTCTCACCACACAAAATACTGCTATCAAATTGGAGTCTAAATATTTTGTGGATCAGGAAACTGAGGCTTACAGAGACAAGGCAACTCACACTTGAACTCAGTAATCACTCTAAATAGCAAGAACATTTTGCAGAAAATGGAGGTTGTACATGTGAAAAGCAACATAATCTATTTAAGGAGTTCTACTTTCCTAGAGCTGCTTTAACTGAGTACCACAAACTGGGTAGCTTAAAACTTCTGAATTTTTTTGTCTTCATAGCCCTGAGGCTAAAATTCGAAAATGAAGGTGTTGTCTGCAAGGCCATACTCCCTTGGAAACCTGCAGGGAAGTCCTTCCTTTCCTCTTCCTAATTTGTAGTGGCTTGCTGGCAATCTTTGGTGCACCTGCGCTTGCACCTGTGTGACTGTAATCTTGGCCTTCAATGCTGCTTGATGTTCCACCTGTGTCTCTCTCTTCACAGAGCTGTCCTCTTATAAGGATGCCAATCAGATAAGATAAGGAGCCCACCGACTCCAGGGTAACCTCATCTTAGCTAAATACATTTGCAATTACCCTATTTTTAAATAAAGTCACGTTGTAAGTTGTGGGGTGGTTATGCCTTCAACACATCTTATTGGGATAGGAGGATAAGTCAACTCAACACATAAGAAAACCATTATTAAACATTTAAATTTTATAGAATATTCATTGTGACCTGGTGGTTTTTTTTTTTTTTTCATTCATTCTAACTATTGGCAAACTAAAGGATTAGAAAAATCTAAGTAATCATTTTATAAAGGACATCCAACCCTCCATTTCCTCCTAATTTCATGCCTGCTCTACTCTCATGACATATGCTTTTTAGTGGCAAGTTCTCTATCTACTTTAATGTCCTGTCCTCAAGGACATTTAGTTTGTAGATTATCTTCCATGAAGGAAACTGATTAACGTCCAGAGATGAACTGCCTCTGAGGAAAAACATACATAAATGAATTTTGGCAATATGTAATGAAGCCCAGACCAAGATGAGGAATGAAATCTATTAGGATTTTACAAAGTGTGTGATGTTCTTAATTAGAAAAATATTAAAATCAGAATTTATAAAAGTTGCTAGATATAATGGGAGTTATTAATTTTCATATTTTGTTGTTTAAAAATAATGATTTGAATGTCTATAAACCTTTATGTTCTTCCTACTTATACCAATGTAAGACTGATGCTTTGTAAATGAACATGAGCTAGAAAGTCTATCTCATTACTGCCAACTCATCTATGAATAAATCTGAGACAGCCATTGGATTTTTAAACAGCATCTCACAAACATATTTTACCCTATTAAAAACTTCTTAAAAATAATTTAAAGCTTAAGATTTTATTAAGTGGGAATAAATAATTTGGGGACAACTTTAATTAACAGATAAGTCTGATTTATAATTACATGTTTGCATGCCAACAATTAGGTCAGTAAACCTTTAATAGGAGCGCTATCAAGTAGATTAAATAGGCTTTTAAATATTTTTATAACAGTACTACTGCACTTGGCAAATCTTTTTGCAGATCAGATAAAGTTAAACTTCAGTTCAACATATGTCCAATTATTTTTAAAACGTTATTTTTAAGGAACAAAATAAAATTAGTTCCCACTATATTTCTAATAACTTCTATAAATTCTGCTTTTAATATATTTCTGATTAAGAATATCATACACTTTGTAAAATCCTAACAGATATCATTCCTCAATGCCAACGTAAGTCCTCATTTCCAAATAGGAATGAGGTCCCTTTATTTCTAATTGATCAATCTACAGTTAAGAGGTTATATGTTGGCATCGCAATCTTTTTTTCTACACAGTTTGTTCCCACTGAATTCTCTCTCAACACATAGGTTTGTTTTCTCTTCCTTCTAGGCAATGCCTATTCACAGTACCAACAGAAGTCTACCCTCTCTTATTCCAAGGCATTCTTCTGGATGCTCAGCATTCTAAGCAAAGGCCTATAGGCTGGAAGAGGGGATGAAGGGGATGGAGGAAGGAGGTGTGGAGCATCCACACACTCAGTTCATCAAGAAGGTTCCCGCGAAGTTAGGTGCTGTGGCACATGCCTGTAATCCCAGTGGTTTAGGAGGCTGAGGCAAGAGGATCATGTCAGCCTTAGCAACTTAGAAAACCCCTAAGCAACTCGATGATACCCTGTCTCTAAATAAAATATGTAAAAGACCTGAGGATGTGACTCAGTGGTTAAGTGCTCCTGGGTTCAATCCCCAGTACCAAAAAAAGAGAAGGTTCTGGGAAAATGAGAAGAATACTGAATGAACCAGAAAACACAGAATCATCTTCAAGATAAAACTGTTACTCAATCCAGTGATTATATTTTGAAACCAAAATTTATTTTTATAAATGAAAAACATTCTTTGTAAAGTAAAAAAATACAAACAGTACGGCAGAGCATTAAGCAAAATTTAAAAGATACCCTCCCATTACCCAAAGCTGGTGTATCCTATCTTCTGACATGGTCTGAGAATAAATGATCAGGCACATACTTTCACAACATGAAAGGAAATACACAGTCCATATTATTCTACAATACCCTTGTCTCTGAACATATCTTCCCTTTTCATTTTGAGACAGAGGAAAGATGAATTGATGGATGGATCTCACATGTTCATAACGAAGTTAAGCAATATTCAATTCTGTAATTACACCAATTTATTTAATATCCCTCTATTGATGAACACTCAAGTTGTTTCCATTTTTTCTATTACAAACAACTACAATAAATATCCTGTATGTTTTCCTTTATAACACAGGGAAAAGTCTCCTTTATAAAGGAAAGGTGCTGAATAAAAATTTTGCTTATTTTAAATTTTAGAGGGAAATGTAAATTTTCTTTCTTGAAAGGCTGCACCATTTACATCCCTGGTAGCCCTGGGCAAGAGTCCATGTTACCCCATATACTTACCAACACCAGGTATCATCAAATATCCAGATCTTTTCCAATCAGATCAGGAAAAGGGAACTTTTTAAAAATTGAAAACCTTCTAGAGACACCACAGCAGGGCCCATTTAGGGAGCTGCTGTCCACAAGTGCATCTGTGCCGGCTTATTTGGGCTTATATCTTCTAATCACAGTATGCAAGCAGTTTTATAGTTTTCTCTTCTTGCTTGATACTCTTGTGCTGTTTGTATGATAATGTTGCATTATATAAATACTAAACTATAGAGTTTGAAGAATCCTGGGAGACAGGGTCTAAGAGCAGCCAGGTGGCAGAGGAGAAAGGTCATGTGCTTTTGTTTCATGCAGCTCTGCCTCTCAGATCCAAGCTATATCCAAAATCACGAATCACCTTGGAGTCTTTCTGCCTCCCGACTAGCATATGAATCAAAATAGCTACGCCTTAGCTTTGTGAGGATGAGCAGTTATTCTACAACTCAACATTTTGCTTTTTCTTTTCTGTACAATGGAGATAAATAATCCCTATAGCTTGTAATTGAAACAAGGAATAAGTAACATGATGTACATGAAATAACTATATTGTCTGACATGCAGTAAAAGTGTAACATTGATATTTTTACATTACTTTTTTTTCTTTTTTTGACTCACTTGTTCTTGAGGACAAATTTGAATTCCACAAATTCAAGAAGGGAAGAGACTACTTTCATCCCTGAGCCTTGAACATGTACAATCCCCAAAACTGGTTTTAAATCAATCTGTGACAACATCACTTCAATAAAGATGCTTCTGAAAGTTGATCAATAGCAAAAATCTCTGGTGTCCAGAATTGGGAGACAAAAGGTCAGCCAGTGCCTAAACATTCTCAGTTCTCAAAGTCCTTCTACTTTTAGATGTCTCAAAATTCTATAGAGGATCATCCATTGACTTTGCTTACTCTACTTCAGAAGTACAGTTTGCCTGGACTTAGTCAGCAATATATTCAACTTTTTGTTTTGGACATTGTGTGGTGGGCTGTTCCTTCAGTAACATGCATGGTGTATTTGGATAAAAGCAAGACTAACATATGCCTCTCATGTGAGGAATAGTGAAATACACCTCCTTCTCCTTCTCCACTCCAGAATAAGCTAGGTATAATGAAAGGAAACCATCTTGAGGAATGAGAAATAAAAGCTTACTGTTTTCCCAAATTTTATCTTATTCCCTGGAAAGACAAGAAAAACTCATTTCTCAGTGGAGAACCAAGGTAGATCCATTTGTATGAAAATGAGTTGTTTCTGCCACATTAATCAATTAAGAACAGGAATTTGAGTTTGGTTCACATGAATTTATGGCATTTAAAAAAATCAATATGCTGAAGCACTGGGCACTAATGTTGGTGCGTATGCATGTGTCCTCAAGATGCTGTCTGTATTGTTCATTTATTAGATGAACAAATTCCTTGGCTCTAAAGATAAGATTATTTGTATTCTGGAACAATCTTAGTTCTTATGTTTTATTCCTCATTCTTCTACTCTCAAACTCCACCCTTGGGGTCTTCAGGGCTTTCTGAAGGCTATTACCTTTTCACATCTTTGTACAGGTGGCTAAGTTGTCTTTCCTGCCTAGAACTAGTACATCCTCTTCATACAACCACTCATTTACTAAACTCTTACTTATCCTGAAAAGTACAACTCAATTGTCTTTTCTAACCCTTTGCCTTGTCCTTCCCTTTCTTCTACAACATTCTGTCTCAAGTCAGCTTTTACACAATGTATCTTGAATATATTTCCTCCTTTGAGGTTATACATCTCTTGAGAACATTTGTGTATGATGTGCTTTTTAAATCTTTTATCTCCAGGACTTTGCGTATCAACAGTTACACAGTCCACTTGCACGTTCCATAAAAATTCATCTCTAGCTCACAATAACTAGAAAAGAATTTGAAAAATCAGCAGATTTATTTTATCCTGATTTTAGTATCATTTTCACACATTTCAACTCACAAATTGATTTCCACAGTGGTCATCAAAGATGAGCAGATGTGAAAGAGGAAACCACATGCTCTGTAAGTCATGACTTTTATACTAAAGGTCTACAGGTTCAATTGTGTCTACAGTTTATAGTAAGCAAGGCATGAGCAGTAACAGGGCCATGTCATTGTTCATAGTGCTTCCTGGAGCCAAGGTAGGAGTGCTAGAATCCTCATTTGCCTTGGGATCCACAAGTTTCTAACACACTAAACAAAACAGGTCAGTACACCCTGCTCTAAAGAACTTACATATATACATAATTAAATAGTAGGATTTCAAATACTATTTGCTGAGTGAATACTAGACCTTTTTACACCACCAACAATTAAAGTTCTTGCATTAATGTTAGATATTGAAACTTTTGCCATGGAGACTTAGTGGCAATTAGCTCCAAGACAATAATCTTATCACATTTAAGAATTTTATTTAACTTATGAAGTATCTGAAAACAGAAGTCTTCCAGGTATCTGAGGTCTTTCTGTAAAGTGGAATAGGCAAGATAATAAGGAGTAGGGGAAACAGAATGTTCAATTTTGCACAGATACTTGACAAATTCCTGAGGATCATGTCACAAATTGCTCAAGTTCACAATACACATTTCTTTATGAGATGGCTTATCCGTATCTATGTAGATACATAAAATACAAAATGAATTATTCCAAGATGCCAAGCTTTAGTAGCCACCAAAGTGGCTGACTTGTCCTTTCATATAATCCACCTGTTATACAATCACTGTGATCATGATATTAACCTGGACAGGAACCCCAGAAACCTGTTCAAGACTCCCTGAAACCTGTAGAATATCTCCATCTTCTTCCAACCATTCATAGGTTTTTCCCAAACAAGCACCTGGTCAAAGCTCCTTCTCTTCCACTAGATATAAGCTCTAATCCAGAAAAGCAAAATCTATTTTCTGAGCCTTTGCTATTTTGTTTGCCTATTATTATCCTATAGACCCCTTGCAACAGCCCTGCCAAGGAGACATTTTGCCTTCAATTCAGAGATGAGAAAAACTGTAGCCTAAAAGTGTAGTGCAACTTTCCTAAAGCCGCACACCTCGAAAATAATGTAGCCAGAATGTGAATAATGATGCCAAGTCTCCTTAAATCCATAGGTGCATTGCACAGGTCTGCCATTTCCAACTTCAACTTGTCTGTGTTGTTAGTGGCTAGCATGGTGCTTGCTGCACACAGAGCAGACCCCCCATAAATGCTTGTTGAATGGGTCAGGAAGCTGTGGTTTTGCTTGCTTGCTTTCTGGCTGTCCTGACAAAGCTCACCCAGCTTCCCTCAACTCTCCTTTAAGTTCACCCACTTCTACAGTGCTTCCCATGACTGACCGACTTCCCCGGCCCACTCTGATCTCTCCTCAACTCCTGGCCTCTACTAGACATTTGCAATTAATGCTCCACTCCCTTGCAATACTTAGGTATTTGTTGTCCTTTTTCATTTATTTCTGCTCACATAGTTTTCATGCCTGGAGCTCAGGGATAGCTGATCTGGCATTTTCTGTCCTAGGCTGTACTATTCTCACTCACAAGACTATGAGATGAGAACTATTTTTGAATATTGCAATTTGCCATTTAGAGCAGCTCTTTCTCAAACATAAACACTGTCTCTTTTGCTGTGGAAGAAATTATTTTGACTTTCATCTGTTTATATTTCCTTAAGAAACAATGGAACAGTGATTTTTTTTTTTTAACTTACCACATCATCAAGGATCAAAACACTGAAGTGTGAATTCCAGTCACCAGTCACCTGGAGCCTCTGCCTCAGGAAAATGTCATGTTTGTGAGTTAAATTACCTTTCCCTTCCTACAGAACTGCTGAGGAGGTAACTCTGGCACTTCACTCCCCCACACAGAAATGCATGTACCATTCTAACAGATGTGGTACTTTCTTACTCTGCCTTTTCAGCCTTAGAATACAGAAAGAAAGTAAAAAGTATCTCATGTACAATAGCCTTTATTTCTGAGCTTAAGAAAAGCAGTGTCTTAAATTTGATGTAAAAATAGCCAAGGCACGTGTTATTGACCAAGTAGTCCAGAGGGTATCACTGGGTGCTGGGCTTCATACAGTATAGCTAACGTTCTCTGCTTCCAAATCTAGATGGCCAAGGCGGGAGGAGAGAAAGGCATGGAGCTTTGCTCTCTGAAAGCAATTTAAGGGTCATGCCTAAGAACACTTATAAATGAATGAAAATTCTTTCAAACAAATATATCACAGAATTGTGTCATAAC